>SZWC01001610.1:176393-190595 GCA_023375785.1 Penium margaritaceum | reverse complement strand
CCTCATGACGTACCAGGACAAAAGCCCCCCTGGGGATGACTGGGGCAATTAGAGCGGAAGGTGGTTCCTCGAAGGTTCCCACGGCCCATCCAGGAAGTTGGTCTTCGACAAGAGAGACGGGTACGTCCGGCGGGATGATCTGAATGGACCCGTCGGTGAGAAGGAGGAGTGTCGCGCCACTCGCGGTGGAAGCTCGCCGGCACGCATCGCTGGGTCCTCCTCCATCATTGTTCCAGAGCACGAAGGAATTGCGCAAGCCGACTGCCGGACAGTAGTCGCAGCCGCTGCGGTCATTGCCCGTGCAGCTGCTGCTGCCGCCGGTGCTTCCGCTGGCGACGCTGCTGCTTGTGTCGACAGCGCTGTTGCTGTGACCCCGGCTACTTCCGCCCGTTTTCCTCCATCGCTCGGTTGCCGAGGTTGGTGTAGCCCCTGCTTTGCCCTTGGGCGGCACGGCGTGGCCAGCGCCACCACGGCTCATGCTGGAACGGAACATGGTAGAGGATGGAGAGGGGTGTGGGGCGCTGGCACAGAGTGGTGTGGTCGAGGGTGGGCAGCGAAGGCTGTGGTAGATCTCACTACGGTTAGCGGCCGTAGCGAACGCGGAAAGCTGAGCACACAGGACTCCCGCAATGACCGGTTTGGAGCAAGGAGACGATTAATCGTTCAGGGTGTGCAGTGCAGCATATCGGGTAGCCCCGACTTCCTAGCGCTCCTCGAGGTGCGGAGAACCTTGGCGACGATCTGTGTGCTTCCCGATAATGAGGACTGAATCGTGTGTGCTCAGCGCAGGACTCCCGTCTGAAAGGTGCGACTGCAATGGCTGTGCAGGGTGAATCCGCCTCAGCCTGACGCGTGCGATTGGGACCTTCCTGTCTGCAGCTCAGGGGACACACAAAAACAAAAAAAACGACCTGACGTGCCGCAGCAGATATGCGGAAGTCAGAGAGAGCAAGAAACGACGACTTTTCGCGAATCTTGCTGTAACGGCATTGATTCACAAGACCGTCGAACTTGAAACAATAAAACATAACGAAACAAGTTATACATAAGCATCAAGGACGAATAGTTAAATCCCACACTATTGAAAGCCTAAGTGGCCACAAGAAAATGACCGAAATTTCCCTATACACTTTTCAGTCATTTTCAGTCAAGAAGTGCCGCTTGACTCCGACTGAATCGTATCAATAACTGCCAGGAAGACTGAGTAACGACTGCAGACAAAACCATATGCGCAAATTATAACGATACCCCGTCGCATAGTGATATTGAAATCCATTATCAAAATCATTACACATATATTACCTACAAAGGAACAGAAATCACGGCCAAATGAAGACAAATCAAATACTGAAAACGGCCTGAACTTCTGCTTGTGTCCTATTCTGAAACGAGGAAACAGATAATACTATTGCATAATTTTCATCCATAAAATCTTTCATCAATTTAACATAAATGAATCCGGAAAGATGCATTCAAACAACAAACAATCCATAATCGTAATTTGAAATGGAACACTGACGTTGCAATGTTCATAACATAGTCCATTCCTTCCCACCTGCAATCTCTTCTACATTTCACAAATTTAATTAAACTAAAAGAATCTCTCACACTGCATACCTTACACACGCCTAATTCTGCTGACTTTTTCACCGAATCTTTCACAATGAATTCTCTTGTAAGAAGAAACTCATCACAATCTCCTTGTCAGGGCCCACATACATGCACTACATACTTCTGAGGATGGAACTGATGTGCTTTCTTTCTTCATGAATATGAAGGTCCAATGTAGTCGACCACTACACTTACTTCAAAGCTACACAATCATCTTTTGGAGGATCACACCATTGTCTAGATTAAGGACTGTAATGGTAAGTCTTCACAAAACAAAACAACTAGACGATGACACCTATAGTCTGTTCTACGCTCACATCTATGGTTGTGGAGATGCAATGAGACACCTTCGTAAAAATGATAAAAGAAAATCAGTATTACATCATGGGCATTACACTTTCCTAATGGACCACTATTGGATTCCATTCAGACACATCAATGTGGTGTCCCTTGAGATAATTCTTGCTGAATTTTACATCTTTTTTTGTTAAGCTTATTGTATATACCTAAATCAGATGTCATCTAATACTTATAGACATTAACACTCAATCTCACCCACCAGTAGTGGTGAACAACAAAGGAAACAATGAAACAAGTTTTCATGTCATTATCCATTTGAATGAAAATGATCAAATCATGTCATAAGTTGAAAGTGATTTTTTTAATCTTGTGTTGGATGAAGGTAAAAACTACGTTGAGGCTTTCTGCTTCAGTTTGGCACAAATGGATTTTACTTGAATGATTTCTACAACAAGTTATGGAATTTTCATAGACTAAGAGAATTCATCACGTAAAATTTCCCTTTGAAAAGGGATGCTTCCATTTTATAGAACGGGTTGGCTGACAAAATGGAACCTCGTTTCTAATTCTTAACGTCATGTTCATGACTTGAGAGTGTACATATCTATGGTGGAGATTCCAAGTGAGCTGTGACAACTTCAAACATCTCACTTAGGCTTGAAAAATCAATACTGGCCTCACACAAGAAAGGCTGGATGTTGTAAATCTATTGTAGAAGAGGTAAGATCTTCTATGTCATTCACATCCTCATCATGGAATAACTGAACCATTGAGGTGACTTTAAATGATGAAAACATACTTTACAACATCAACAAATGGCACATTTGGGATTGCAAAGGCAACTAAGACAATTAAGACTGCTATGAATTAAATTACTCATACAAAGAGGGGTCAAAAACCAATAATTCATTATTTAAGCATCTTCGAGCATGTCGATTTCAACAACCGCCACTACCTTGCGACTGAGCCTTCTGATTCTACATTAAGATCAAGAGTACATTTGATATCTCCTTTTCGACCCAATGAACTTGGCTTCTACAATTCTGCCTAGAAGGCACCTTGTTTTTTGTGGCCCTAAAAACTTAAAGGACACATCAAGAAACAAGAAAAGGGAATGATGCCTGGTAGAAAGATATGCCTTGTTTGGGTAACGATCATAGTGAATGCTTTGTGGCGTACTTGTCCTTGTTTCAGCATAATTTCTAGATTGGCTATGCATGTAATTAAGTGTTTTTCAAAACAAATTAGAATTTTCAGAAATCAAATCTAAGCCTTTTCATTTTTCTTTTTTTTGTTATGAACATATCTATCTAAGTGCATTCGTATCCTGCTTGCCAATAAGGCCTAATCAACCTTTAGTCAAGGAGTAACATGAAACGTTGCTAAATTCATCATGGACCGGCTCTTCCATGATCAATGACATGCATTCACGTGGGCAACACTTGCTCCTGAGAAGGTATGATGGACAGAAACTCAACCTTCTCCTTTGTTAGGTTCCTATTGCTATGTTAAGTGATAAGCGTCTTGCACATGTACACTCCTGTCAGCAACTACTTGAACATCAACCCGTGCCATTCTCCCATTCATGAGACAAGCCACTTAGAAGAAAGATTAAGAAGAAAACCCGAGAGATTTTAGTATTTTTTATCGTAAGTTTATTAAGTATGTTCTTTGCATTGTTGATGTACTCTTTGATTTTCTAAAGTTGTTGAGATTTATGTATGCTACCTTTTTAAGAAGGTGAGACTTGAAAGTTCACCTTCCAAACATCGCAGTCTTGATTATGTATGAATAAACATGATGAGCACGTTCAACACGCCTTTCAAACATCTTGATTTCCTGTTGGATTCTTAGAGTGAGTTGGTTATGAAAAACCATGCATGCAACCTTTGCGAATTATTTGAAAGGAACCAAGGCGACTGGTGATGACCCATGTTGTCATGGCCAATAATTTTTATTGTATAACTCCCATAACTAATGAATTGGAGCGTCTTTATTGACCTTTTGTGCCCAATGTGGGAAGTTTTATTTGTCAAACATAACATATTTTACCTTGTGTAGCCCGTAGGAAGCTACTAAACTATGCACTTTGATCTCCAATTTGTAGACATTGCTTCTCTTCTCTACCATTAGTGTGTTGCTTATTGCAAGTTGATGCATGTGTAGGTTTATATTTGATTCAAATTACAGAATTCCTATACTAACTACAAAAGATCAACGTAGACTTATAATGACCGTGCTTAGTGAAACAGTAGTATTAGTGAAAAAGGTGGCATCCTTAACATCTATACAGATTCTACCATGAATTACTTCAACACACCTCAATCAAGGGTGCATCTATTGAGGGTTAGCAAATGAGAAGACTCTTGGAGGACTTACTTGAGATAGATGGGCAGAAGTTGCGTTTCATGGTCTTTGCAACTACAATGGATGCTCCAAGAGTGTTGCAGATATTGTAAATGCTTCATCATGTGTTCATGCAATTGCTAATGTTGTACATGTGATGGAGCCAGCTTTCATTAAGATTATGTATATGTGCTAGTAATACTGCATGCTAATTTTCAAATTGTTGTGTGTGTCAGGATAGAGTAACATGTGTGAGGTACTTTTGTTCTTGATGTAGCTATTTTGATCCAAGATACTGCCTCAATTCCTCTTCTTCCCTCTCCAGAACCCGACACGCAAATGATTCTCTCATGCCACCTGTTAGGCTTTCTAAGTACCGCAGTTTCATTATTGTGTTTTCTATTGTGGGTTATCTAAAACATGTCATGTATGCCTACATCTCATTAGCACATACTTATTCCATACAATGACACTTTGACAAGAAAATTGGTCACAAGCAAAGATATTGTAATATGATGTAAAAATCATATTGTAAAAGACATGAAGGTGAAGAAGCAAAAGGGTTACCATGATAAAACACGACATAAGAGAAAGATGAAAAAGGATTGATGAAACAACAAGGAGACTAAAGAGTGTGTGAAGAAGCAAAAGAATGGAGGGATGAAGGAAATCGAGTACTCAAAACCTCTGTTTCAACTCAAAGATGCACTCAATAACGGCTCAATTTGTTTCTTCTATGTTTGGTAAGTGAAGAGTTATACTTCAAACATCACCTTTGACCATTGCTATCTGATGGCTAGTATCCAGGATTTGTGAAAGTTGCTAACAACTATGAAGGTGTAACAATGGGAAGAGGCAGTCGTATCATGAAACGAAACAATGGAGTACACGTGAAGTTCAGGGATGTTCTCTACATCCTTGATATTGTTATGAACCTTCTATCATAATGGTAGTTGACAAATACAGAAGCTTGCATTATGAGTAAGAGCAACACCATTATCTCCTTGAGTTGTGGAAGGGAATTAATGAGAAACGGTCTCCTCCGCCCATGTGACATGATACGACTTCACTTGAGCTATTTAGTAAAATGTTGAAGCAAAGGTCACTCCTTCGTTATGACAAGTTGCAATCAATTCCATAGACATCCAGATTTGAATCCTGAACTAAGAAGAACTGTCTCTTCCTTCACATGCTTTATCCTTTCATCCAGAACGACTACTTCGTGTTAGTGTATGTGGATAAACTTCTTGTCATTGGTAGATTAATAGTGTTTATCAAGGGAACGGCCACTAAAATGGTAAAAGAGGTCAATATCACACTCGTGCTGACATTCAACATTTTTCTAGCATCATTATCAAGCGTTATCATGTCATACAAGTCTTGGAGCTATGTAGAGATACCTTCAAAAAGGTCTCCACGTTCTTTCACATGTTTGATCAACACATGCAAACCCCCTTCATTAATCAACAATTAAACGTTAATGGAGAAAGGGGGAGGATGGAGTAAAAACATCGCAGTCGGGTTGGATCACTCATATATGCCGCAAGCTGCACATGATTGAACCTTCGAAGTGATACGATGAGCTTTGGGTATAACAATAGACTTCAAGAAAACAAGTCTAGAGGAGCTAATGGTGCGCTCACTTTCATGACATCGAACAAGGACATAGCATTGTGCTCTAACAAACATGATGAATTATGATAGGTACGCTATGTTGAGATGCATAGTGGAGTGATGAAGGTTTGTTTATGCATCACAAATGCCTTTGTGTGCCTATTATGCCGTCATACAATTTCATGGTCAAGGAAGAAACAAAACATCATGAAGATCTCCTATGCTGAAGCTAAATCTGTCGCTCAAAATGCAACATTACTTGTGTATCCCATATAGAATCCCATAAAACAACATTTAACATTTGTATGAACAACCTACTCTACTCAATGTTGACAAGATGATTTGAATAGACTAAGAAAAATTAACCAAGTTCAAAGGACGTACAAAAGCATTTTGATATTGATAAACAATGGATTTAGTTGAAGGTCCTCAAAGACATCTTGTAGGCATTACATGTGCTTAGGAAAAAGTGCAAGAACTTAACTCACAACGAGAGTTTTCAAAGACACCTTATGGAAGTGTGCTGTTTCTTTGAGACTCACATTCTCTGCACTCTCATGTAACAGGAAAAAACAACATTCACTTCACTAGCGTGCTACATTTAATGATGCCCACCCTCATCGTGACTAAGAACACAACATGTGTCCTACCAAGATAATACATGTCCGATTGACCATGCACAATGTAAAGTGAAGCGACACAAAGAGTGAAGACATGAGGCATGATGAGGTTGTCCATGCATCACAATTTTTGCACAATAGTCACCCTTTTGGTGAGAAATGTTGTGCATCACTAGAAGCACGTACAACAAAAGTTCTCACACTTTTTTCTCACTTGGGAAAGCTTAAAAGATGAAGAAAAAAAGCATCAACAGTAAAAAATCAATCGTAGTCACACACACAAAGAGTTGAATTTTTTATGATTCATATAAAATAAATACAAATCTACCATCAGCTCTCCTACCTCTGCTTGCTGTAAACTGGTGTGAATATAACACATGTCTTGATTTCATAATGCAGAATCATTGATAGGACATCCTTCAGCGCTATCGCCAAAATGCGGGCAAGGTTCGACAAGCAATACTTGCCTACTTTCACAAGCAACTTCTTACTGTTAGAAGCATGGAAACTAAACAAGTGACTACATTACATTCCCATCTAATAGCTGTGAGGTCCCTTTGTATGAAAAAGCTATCAAGAGAGAGAATCAATTAAAAAGCAGTGGTGAAATTTTTCAATAGGCCTTGTCATACTTGAAACAGGCACTTAAACATCATTTTGTTTTCAACAAGATGAAGTTTAAGCCCAACGTGCATTTTTTTGGGTGGAACTTTGTCTTCTGTGAAGTAGTCCTTGTCTTATTTGAAAAATTCAATTGCACGTTGAGCTAAAAACAAATATGTGAATTAAGCTTGTTCTAAGCTTGGTACTTAAGGTAGTGCAACCAAGCAAAAGAGTGTGAATATGATGGGCACAACAGGTATCACTTGTGCTATAAGCAACTCACTTGGCAACAACAACACCATTCAAACCAAAAACAAATTGTACAACTACTTAGAAGCAAAAACCTGGTGCATGGACTGATGGAGGCAATGAATACCGACATGTGGGGAAACAAACATGAAAAAGCGAGAGGAATATGCTAGAAAGCCAGAATTGGCAACTTATCTTGGAACAGATCAAGCAAGAACAAACTCGCCTCTCATAAGTCTCATTGAGGCCAAAATAACCACCTCGAACACTACATAATCAACCTGTAGCGGAAGGCGTGAAATAGTAAGTGCAAATAGAAGTGGCGGTGAAAGATATGATTCGATTCAGAATTTTGAACAAGAAAATCATGAGCACAACAACTATAAAATGACCACGGATTTCAAAGCAAGAAAAGAAACCCCAATGACAAGAGATAATTAGACCAAAAGTCTTAGTATAACCACTAATTTCCATAATAATTAATCATCCTCTAAGGAGAAAACACTAGCCTATGGTCCTCTCGAACAAGGACAAACGTACACCCAATGGAAACAAGACAATCCCTCACATGAATTTTCCACTAGTCTATAGATCCTTTCTTGCATGAAGTTGATTTTAGTGAGAAATACGAGATATGATTGATCGTTTGATCATTCATCAAGACAATCCCTCACATGAATTTTCCATTGTAACGACCAGTTCATTACTAGCTTTTAAAGTATCACGTGGTGTTTAGGACTCGGGACCATACACGACTATGATGGAGATTTCAAATAAGATATGATTTTCTATATTCATTTGCTTAGGCTTAAAAACTCAATGAAGTTATCAAACAACACAATTTTGAAATTTCAAAGCTACTAAACACAAAGGAGTGATGCTGTCTAGCTCATTGACAACCTATTCAAGTAATTTCATCATGAATGTCCCTTTGCATGCTAGACAACACTTTGTTACAATGGCATATGCTACCACACAGAACACTATTTGGAACATGAGAGAATAAACTGATTTAACCAACAAGACCATTCAAACCACAATGAATTAGAGAAGAAATATAGAGGGAATAGTAATCGCAAGTTTATCATCTCGGCGTTATGGAGCATCAAAGTTCCAGTTACAATCATTACCTCTCAATTCCGCCTTCTATTTATCCACTAACATCAAGACCTCAATCAAGATCTCCTAAGTGATTAATTTAGGATAAAATCTACCACTATGGATCAAAGGTGCCCGAACCTTTTTAAGTCAATCAACATACAAGACACATCAAGATTGTTCACTAGGGTAAGTTGTTTGTGTTGACTTAAGGTAAGGAATAGAGTTTCACAGTTTTGCTCTAGTTCTGATTGTATGACACCTGTTCATTAAAGCATTATACATTGACTTTTGTATGAAAACGAACGAATGAACTTTAGTCAAAACATTCAACCTTCAGCACTTGATTCTATGTTATAGGTACATGTCTAGCTAGGCACGTCAAGGTCTTTGCATAAAAGCAAGGTTTATTGAACCTTTTATATCGAAGGAAAAGATCAATCATATTCAAATAACATCTACCTAAAAGTAAATATTACCATGTATTATGATACCTACAATCCATGTAATGTAGCGTGCCGACCAATTTTAGGATTAAACATTGTCTTGAAATGTTGATGGCTTGTTTTGGGGTCCCCACATTGGAGTCTTGAGGTATCATGTCCATGAAAACCTATATGGCCTAGATTTTAGGTTGACCCTCGTTTGGTGAATACCTTTAGAGTGGATTTTGGGGGAGAGGAGTGTCGTGATGGATATTCCATCGTGTCACTCCTTCTCCACCCCTTGATCACTGCTAGGTCCCTATTTCCACGTGGCTATGCCACGTGCAATGATTATGCTAGGATGCATGTTTTGACATCCTTGCTCTACGATTACAGTGTTTGTTTAGCTCTGACACATCTCAACCAAAAAAACTCAAGCGCCGACTCACTCGCTCTCCTTAAACTACACAATTTAAGTGCTTACATTAATTCCATTTCCATAAGAGCTACAGCTTCCACTTGAGTAAAAAACGTGTGTCGATCACACTAAAGTGTCCGATCTTGACATCAATAGATGGCGGTAACCGATGACATAATTTCAAAAAAAATGTATAGATCCTTCGTCCAAACGCTGCATTTTTGTTGAATGTTGGTTCACCATCTCAAAAAGTGGCATAAGTCTTAGTCTAAAATCTACAATTTTTTTAGAAGTTATCAAACATTATCTTAATATCTGTTTTGAGGAGAAAAGTGGGAAACATACAGTTTTTTCCAACATACCATCAAGTGCCTCTTCCAAGGTTCTAAGCATCAAGCAAAAGATTGGAGAGGCACTTTACGTGTTAAGTATATACTCATTCCTAAAGTTTCCTCAACTTTTGGAATAATACATAAATAATTTCAAAAACATTTGAAACGGTGAAACTCTTCTAGTCCAACCCGAGTGTGTGGTTAACTTGACCATGGGTTACGACGTTAAAATCTCAAAGCTCTAATTGAGATCTTTTGAATATGAGCAGTCCTTGTCTTGTTTGTGTTTTGTATTTCAAAACACAGAAGGAGGGAAACTGATGGTTTTCCATTCCCTTTACAATATTTGCTCTGGTGTTTGAATGCAATAGTGTTAGCACCAACATTGCCTTAGTTTTTGTTAATTAACCTCAAAATTAAGGGTATTATGTGAGAAAACTTGGGGAGGCTAACCTTTAAAACCACATCCGGCTCAACTCAGACTTTTCATGTAGTAAACAAACTATTTTTGCACAAAAGATTTTCTTTGGCGTACACTGGATTGCATAATGATGATGTACATCAAGAAAACTTCTTGGTGAAGAATGAAGAAAGCACCAAACGGGTTGCAACCACAAATCTACTTACTATAGCAATACTGAACATGTAGCAAGCACAAAATGATTGTGGATTACATTGTTACGCAAACGATGACCACATCAATGGCATAAGTGTTGATTGTAATATGGGAAATAGCACACCTGCTGCCTGCACACACCGTGTTTGTTGGTTTCAAACGTTGAAAAAGTGTTACTTGCACTTGAGTCAGTGATGCAGAATGCATTCTTCATCATAGTGCCATTTCGGTGCTCATGGTCTAGAGTGGTATG
Source organism: Penium margaritaceum (assembly GCA_023375785.1). Lineage (NCBI taxonomy): Eukaryota > Viridiplantae > Streptophyta > Zygnematophyceae > Desmidiales > Peniaceae > Penium > Penium margaritaceum. The sequence continues at coordinate 180,110 of SZWC01001610.1, read as the reverse complement.
ACCAAAACAAAGGCCAGTTGCAAATCGAAGTGGGTGATGGTTGCATCGAGGATACAAGGCAAGTAATTTGTGCTTTGATTTTAGAAAAATAGGAGTGTGAGTGTCGGTTGCAATAAACACACACTAGATTGTTAAAATCCCTACACAAAGGTCGAGCGCCAAAAATATACAAGTGCCAGTTGCACTAGGAGTAAGACAAAAATGGGAGATGCAACTGTTGCATTCTCAAAAGTGGCAAATAGACAGTTATCATTAGTATTGAATGTATGGCCTATGAGTGCCTAGTTGAAATTGTTTACATAGATGTCTAGTGCATCATTGTCATAAACGCCGACTATGTGATTCGCAAAAGCTACCAATTGCATTTTTGTCATGGGTGATGAATGCACTACTCATGGGAGTGCCAAACACACTATGGCCTGAGATACCATTGGGGTAGCTATGCCAGTGTTGATGGTGCATTATATGTCATAAGAATTCGAATGCGCTGATAACATGGGTGCCGATTGCACCGTGTTGAATCAACTAGGAAGAACTTGCTTACTCTTTTCCTTGCTTGGCTAGCTTGCGATAGACCACAAAATAGAAACATACGATCTATTTGCGGAGTGGATCTATCAGGAAGTGTGTGAAGCATGTTATTTGAAGCAACAAAACACATTTTTTCATGTTTCCAAAGCATCTCAAAAAAGTAGAGGATTGTCATACTGTCAAATCATTTAAATGGAGAACCAAGAAGCACGACCAGAACAATCAAAACAGTTGTGGTAATCAGCTCAAACGGTGTAGCAAAAACACAATGATCTTGGTCGTTGCCGCAAGGGAGGACCATTTGATGTTAAGAACTTTGTTGTGTAGATAGTAGTATGGAAATATACTTCATTCTAGGACATGGTATGTTGTATTTGTCATATCATGTTGTATAATGGCAAGTGGTGTCATATGATGTTATCTCGAATCATGTTGTTTGGTGACATGCTGTTTTTGGTTAGGGTCAATTTTCTCATAATGGCAACTTGCTTACTGTTTTCCTTGCCAGGCTAGCTTGCAATAGACCACAAAACAGAAGCATACGATCTATTTATGGGCTGGATCTATCAGGAAGTGTGTGAAGCATGTTATTTGAAACAACAAAACACATTCTTTCATGTTTCCAAAGCATCTAAAAAAAGTAGAGGATTGTCATACTGACAAATTATTTAAATGGAGAACCAAGAAGCACGACCAGAATAATAAAATATAGTTGTGGTAATCAGCTCAAATGGTGTAGCAAAAACACAATGATCTTGGTCGTTACCGCAAGGGAGGACCATTTGATGTTAAGAACTTTGTTGTGTAGATAGTAGTATGGAAATATACTTCATTCTAGGACATGATATGTTGTATTTGTCATATGATGTTGTATAATGGCAAGTGGTGTCATATGATGTTATCTCGAATCATGTTGTTTGGTGACATCTTGTTTTTGGTTAGGGCAAATTTTCATAGCTTTGTCTTGCTATTTTGTACCGTATCTTTTTTGTTCAGTCAATATTGTGTTATGATGCCATGTGTCATTGTTTTCCATTTAGCTCTTCTTTTGTCTCTTATATTATGGAATTTTTTGTAATGTTTGTTGTTTTGTTTCATGCCTTGTTGTTCTTTGTCTTGTTTTATCATGTTTTGCCATGTTTTGTGATATTATGTCTCGCTATTTTCTATGGTGTGTGGTTTCAATGACATTCTATGTGTTTTTAGCATTACGTTCCGCAATGTTTTGCATGTTATGTGCTTCCATGTTGTTTCCACGATGCATGGTATTGTGTTACGTCATGATGTGTGGTGTTGTGAAATTTTTGGTCGTTTTCTTAGGGTTGTAAAACAATAATACCATATTTTACACATGTTGACATCCCTTGAAGAATGAGTTATATATGCTTCCTTATAGAAATCAAGGTAATATTTTTTCAACAAAGAAATATTTACTGATCACGCCTTACGTACATAATGATTCCATAATCATGTTACATGTTTGATTTTCGATCAATAAATGAAAGTCATTTGCATCAATTGGTTAATTGGTGTTTTTGTTCTCATCCAAGGTAAAAAAATGGTAAAAAAAATATGCGAAGATTTTCAAAGAAGCCCTTGAGCATTGTTTTATCTTCAATTGAATTTAAAAGAAAACAATTCATGTATTGTGTGTGATTTATAACCCATGATGTGTGAAGTTAAAATTAAAATGTGTATTGATTTGCCTTGCAAATTGCATTCTCAAAATCTTGTACATGCGAATATGAAGCAGACCATCATATTCCTTACGGGAAAGGTCAAATTCTAGCCACCTTGTCTTGAGTTGTCTTCTCTTTTTGAAGGAAAAAATGCTTCACAGAAAGCAACACATGACAAAAGAACAACATATAACAAGAGGTTAACAATAAGGTTATATTGAAACCCAAAACAGGATGTTAAAACTATTTTCAGTTTTTGCACGTCATGTGCATCAAGATTACATGCGCCCATAGAGCATACAAGTCATGGAAAGCAATGAGGTTCGATGTGGCGTGCTTTTTGTGAGGATACTTCGTGGACTGGGTAACTTCATTGCTCACAATTTTTGGTTTGTTTTTCAGAAAACACCCTATTTTATTTTGTGTGCCTGTCCCTTCCTTTCCTTTTCTTCGGTATTCGTTTTGGAATCATAGGAACGATCACGCTGAACAAATACATAATTATCACATTCAATAAAATACTAGGCAAAAATGTTGAAGATATAGGTGATTGGCGGTCCGGGGACACATGATTCTGACTTCAGATGTATCTGAAGTCAGAATCATGCACAGCGGGTTTTCTGACATAAGCGGATGTTCTTCTTTTCTCATTCATATGCACAGGTGTAGGAATATTCTAGATATAGAGTTCTGGACTGTAATGTCATTGTTTCGACCATTGTGAGCTTTTCAATTCTTCTTAATTGTTGAGCCCCGTGGCTATGCATCAGCTGTTGATGAGGTCAGCAACCGTTCACAATACAGGCTGTGTTCTGCGGATGTGGACGTCATCGTTTTGAGGAGCTGTTCGAATTTTCTCTCCTGTCTTCATCTTTGAATGTTGTTCCAAAATTATTTGTGCCTCGAAACTTGATTTACTTCTTTATTTGGAGAGACTATTGTATCGGTGTTTTGTAGTTAATCCTCTCGATAGTTGCGTCTGCATGGTCTCGATTAGGCTCCGTCGTCGTCTCTTGCCGTTCTCAAATGTTTAGCTAGACGAGTGAAGTTTTTGTTTAATATGTGTGCGTCTTTATAATTGCTTTCTCAATTTTCTGCAATGATTGTCTGTTTTGCTAAATCCGCTGTGTTCGAATCTCGGCGACCCTCCTGCTTTCGACTCGTTGTATTCCTCACCTCCTCTCACTTCTTCGGGTTTGACGTAGCGAAGGAAACAGAACTATTACCTTACAGTAGGGCATCAGAAGGGAGTTCAGTATGAGGAATGTCCACAGCTGTGAGTTCACATCTTACTGTAAAGTAATAGGACCCCATCTGGGTTATGGAAATGAAGTCCAACAGTGAAGGCACATTGCCACACCTGAAATCCGTAAACGGAAAGGAGGACTGTTCGCAAGAAGGTTCAGGACAGAAGTCGTTGCCCTTATCGTTCTGTATTGACGACCTGACGATATGATTCACCCATTTTCTTTTTCTCGATCAAATCTGCAATCTGAAAACCTCGGGT
>SZWC01001610.1:140748-167216 GCA_023375785.1 Penium margaritaceum | reverse complement strand
TGTGTGTGTGTGTGTGTGTGTGTGTGTGTGTGTGTGTGTGTATGTGTGTGTATGTGTGTGTGTGTGTGTCTATGTGTATGTGTGTGTGATGCTACAGGTGTCGCACTATCGGGCTTTACACCACAGGGGGAGTATTGTTTTGTGGGCTTTGAGCTGACACCGCTCCACATACCGATTGTGGCACCACATGCCTTTTGAAGATCCCGAGACTGCATCATTACCTACGACATTGCCGATGTGATGCACTCCCTGCGTTCTGGCATCCAGGTTTGTTGGTGTGTAGCTGCTAGAATTCTCTCGGTGGTCAAGACCCAGGCACCCGAAGACATGTCCCGGGGTCATGAGGAGACCTGAGGTGGCTCTGGTCGAGATCGGAGCACCTGGTGGGTCGTACCAGTGCAACGTGGAGACCCAGAGTCCTGAATCAGTGTGTGCTCGTGATGTGTTTCCCAGCAATTCGTTGTGTACCTTGCTCATTGGTTGCGACCCGGGCACCCGGAGACATGTTCCGGGGTCACAAGGAGACCTGCCTTGCACGCTACCGTCGTATCCGGCTTGTTGTGTTGGTTGCTCTGGTACAAATGTCGCGTCGTTCTGATGCTTGTGCGGGAAGTTATGACCAGGCGAGTGTTTTTAGCCTCGGCTGGGCCGTTCTGGCAGTTTGCGTAGTTTTGCACGAGTTGCACTTGGTACATTGCCAAACGCGCCCCTCTCTACGCCCTAGGCCTCACAACTATTTAGTTGGCTGTTGCTCATTGTTGTAACTCTCTCTGCATATGTTCATTTATGGAAGCACATTTGACACTCTGTTTGTGTCGCCTAGCCAAACCCTTGCCGTCTTCCGTCAGAGCTATGTTGACATCGCAAGATGACTGAGCACTGACGCCTAGGCAATGGCAAGTATGCTAGGAAGCTTCTTCGTAATATCTCTAGAGAAGTGTGCGGTTGTGGACCTCCCCGAGAGAAAAGGGAGGAGAGAAACTTACTAGACAGTGGCGAGTCTTCCGCATTGATGACGATAGGACAGCCTCGGACACGCGGTCGCTGCTCATGCATGTGCTTTGACACGACAAGCGGCGTCCAGCTCTCCCCTCGTGGTACGCGCAAAGTAGTAGCACACCGGTGACTTCACGATGCATCGGCGTGAGGTGGTGTCTGTCTACACCTAGTGCTCCAGCCTTGAGGGATGCTGTAGAAACTGCTTCTATTGTCAGCCATATTCATTCATTTTTCAGTTTCGATTCAAGCAACGTCCATGTTCACCCACATTTGACCCATTTTGAATTAATTAAGGATTCGCCCATCTACCTTGATTGGGATGTGTCAAACATTCATGTTCACCCACTTACTAGTCTTGACCGAAGACAAGGACACACAACGCCTCTGAATCTCGAAGTTCTGTACTTTGAGTCCAAAATCCAACAGTTGTGGAGGCTCCTTCATGGTTTGTCCCTCTATTTGCTCTGACCATTACCATGGTCAGCCAGCCTCCTCTTGTGTGCGTGCGTGTCAAAGATTTCGGAAGGCTAGCTCACGTTCTGAGTTATATTTTTTCTTCACTACAAAGGCTGGAGGAGAATCACAGTCAGCTCAGAATTTCAAAAGGAACTCACCCAAATCCAGTTCAACTTGTTAACAAAATCAAGGGCAAACTGAAACAATTAGTTTGAACGAATATGGGCAACAGTAGGGTGTACCAGTCGCGAAACCACTACGGGGCTCGTTGCAACCGCTTTTTCAATGATCATGCCAAAATCACGGCATTCAGCATTGTGCACCGCCAGAAATAGGCCTTCCATATGAATCTGACTAGAGACGAAGGGCGACGCGTGGAGACCAGGGGGAAAACATGCAAGCCATATTAATTTTTTGTTTCCTGATTGGCTACCCTAAAAAACTTTGAATTCGATTATTTACCTGTTCCAAAATCAACTCGACGAGTTTTAACTGGGTTCAGATTATTTAGGTGGCATTTATGAATTCGATGAAATACCAGGGGGGGGGGGCACTTTGAATTCGACGAGAGCGCGTATTCAGTTTTTTTATTTCGACGAAAGAGTTGACCGTCGAGTGTTTGAACGGTCGGAACACGATCGTCGGCTCACTTGATGCCACGGAAGGACCCTCACTACGGTGGCAAGGGTCCTTCTGTGGCATCGAAAGCCACTAAAGCGGTTATAATGGTGGTTGAACACCAATGTAGAGGAAAAAAATCCCAGGTGAAAAAATGTCCAAGAACAAAAGTATTTGTGGACCCGACAAACAAAAAAGTGACAAGTCAAGGGTAGAGCGTTGATTTCTATGAATTGATTCTGGAATTATTTAGGTGGTATGAATGAATTCGATGAAAGTTTGTTTTGGAAATAATTCAATGAGGCAAAAAATAGTTAACATCGAAATCAAAGTTTTTAAGGGTAGTAGACTGAGTAGCAAGCCTCACAACGGTGAGGGTCTTGGATAGTATGATATGGGTCTCACACCACACTTCATGTTGTGATTTGTGACATTCTGGTCGAGCTGTACAGTTCACTGTGACCACTCGACCGTGTCCATGTCCGTGCAGATCCCTGATGCGGACCCAGGAGTCAACGGCGCGTCAGCAGGTGGTGGACCACCCACTCGGAGCTGGCCGACGACTGTCCCAGCGTCCTGGATGCTGTCTTGGACCTTCTGCAGTTTTTTTGCAGCCTGTACGATTTTCTGGGTGGACTAGTAGTGGACACGACTTGCATGTTTTGCATTGTGTGTCCACCGTTTGATGCCGGATGCATGCATGTAACCAGTCACATCGTCTGGCTTGAGATCTTGCACATATAGGTTCAGACGTCGCAGCGTTCTGACTTGTCTACGCAGAATTACGGCCAAAACAATGTTTTTGGGCCGGTTTAGGACAGACCTTGCACTGCCGCGTGCGACACCCACCACAACAGGTATTCATGCTGTGGACTTGTCATTTTTTATCTCTCTCTGCAAATTCTATTGAAGAGTTATGACGCTCTGACTTGTGTCTCCTAGCCAACCCTTGCCGTCGAGTGTACAACCTGTGCCTGTTGTCACCATCTGACCAGGCACTGACGCCTAGTCAGTGGTTGTGTTGCTAGGAAGCTTCTACGCATGTTCTCATGGTATCAAAGAGGCGAGGAATCCCTTGCTGAGCTGCACAACAGAGATGTAGCTGTGGCATCAGCTGTGAGAGCCATAGGTAAAGCCACGGTCCTGGGAGGACCCACCAACCCACCGTGACCCCCCGCAGCAGATTGGAGTAGCGGAGACACCTTTGCAGCCGCATCACCACGCCACCAGCATGGGGCAGCTAAGGGTTTCCCAACCCTCTCCAGCAGCAATTGAGGCATGAGATGCTGAGAAGGGGTCTGTGATGGGTCCTAGAAGATTCACTTAGGACGCACATACCACCCTCCCCGGACGTGAGAGAATGCAGCTGCCTCATTTGACCACCGTTTCCGCTGTGTAGGAGCTCGTTAGAAAGATCTTGCAAAATTCTATCCATCGTTTCTATTCCTGCCTCATTTCATGCCCTGCATGCTCCAGGAAATGAAACAACGCTCTCAGATCTAGATTTTTTCTGGATTTTGGGATGAAAAGAAAACAATGACGTTTTTTCCTTTTTTTTAATGTTTGTTTTGGCACGAAACCACTGCCATTGCATTCAGAATCCTTTGGAGCATAGTTTCTCCAAACTTTGCTTCATTTGGACAACCTTGATGCTAATGTCATCATTTTAAGTGATGACGTCAGCACCAACAATTCGCCAATTCTTTGGCTGAAACACCATTTGTTACCAGTGTTGCAAATTCTCGAGAAATGCTTACGGTCTGCAATCTGATCAGTTTGACACCCCGGCCCGTTATGAGCGCTGATATGGCTCCGACTGGTGACAAGGACAAAGGGCCAACAGACCCCTCATCCTCCTCCTCAGGGGTCCTGAGCCCACGCTCGTAGGTCATTGAGGACCTGCGGAGTCAGCAGGATGAGCTACGTCGTCTGCAGCAGCAGCAGATTGAAACCATCCGTGCGCTCACTGAGCTCCTTTGCGGACAGTCCACGACTCCACAACAGACCTCTGGGGGCAATCATCGGTGCCATGCCTTCTGCACAGCAGTCAGCACTTGCACCGATGTCAGGAGCAGGAATCGACCAGCCATCTTTTGATCCTTGGGATGAGAACCCTGACATGCCGGATAACGCCCACGCGAGTGAGATTCGCCTGCTTAAGGAGCATCTCCGCCAGCTTCAGACGAGTTCCTGGCCTCCACAGGCATCCGTTCCCATCTCCGAGAGATCCTCCCTCGTTGTTTTTGTCATTGTTGCTGGAGATGTTGTTGTTGCTGTTGCTACTGTTGAAGCTTTTGTGCTCGTTGTTGTTTTTTTATGTCACTTTCGTTATTGATGATTCTCTTGTTGTTGTTTCCCCCATCGTTGTCACCATCATTGTCTTTGCCGTCATCACTTCCACTGCTTCTGTTGTCATTGATACCGTTGTCGTTGTTGTTATTGCTGTAGATATCGCTGTAGCTGTCGTTGTAGGTGTAACTATAGCCATTGATTACACTGTCACGAGCATAGTTGGCATCATTGCTGCCGTTGTTGTCGCTGCTTCCTTTGCCTTTACCGAGACATGCGCTGTTCCAGTGACCGTTGCCATTGTCGTGGTCATGGTGATAGTTGTTGTCACTGTTGTTGTCTCTGTCACGGTCGTAGCGCCGGTCGAGGTTGTAATAAATGTTGTGGTTGCTCTCCTTGTCACTACCACTGTTGCGATCGTTGGTGCTACCCCCACACTCCTACTGTTACTGCCTTGACCACTGCTACTGCCACTATGGTTGCGGCTGCTAATCCCTCTTTTCCTGTCATTGTTCTTGTGTCACTCTTGCTATCCATGTGGCTATTTCTTTCCTTGTTGCTGTTACTGTTGCCATTGCAGAAGCTGTAGCTATTTGTGTTGCTGTTGTTGTTGTCACCCTTATTGCCATCCCCATCGCCATCGCCATTCCTATAGCCGTCGCCAATCGTCATCACCATCGCCCTTGCCATTACCAATGATGATGCAATTGTTTTCTCCTTTGCCGTCGTTGTCACTATCACTGTTGCTGTCATGGTCACGTTCGGAGTTGTGGCCGCGGCATCTGTCATAATCAATTCCAGTCACCGGTGAGATCACTGTCACTTTCGTTGCGATGTTCTTAGTCCTAGTCGCAGTCGGGGTCACGGTCCAAGATGTGGTGCAGTTGCAATCGTTGCTAATGTTGTACTTGCTATCACGTTCCTTGTCACTTTTTCTGTTGCTGTTGCGATTCATGTCGTTGTCGCTAATCCCCTCATGGTGGCTACAATAGTGTTCGTGGTTGTCACCACAGCCGTGGCTCTGGCTGTCGCCATTGCAATTGTCATCCCCGTTGTTGTCGTCAGTCGCCGGTATGGTTGCTGTCGCTATGATGTTGGCTGCCACCTCTGCCGTCACTGTCATTGTCGTTGTCGTAGTCGTTGTTGTGGTCAAATTATGACATAGATCTAATATGCTTCATGGTGTTGCCGTTGGATGTCTATATCACACTCCGCGTCATGTCACTACTTCCTTGCCTAAGCCTGTTCGTGTCTATATGACTGGCACAATATCTGCTACACATTAGCATTTGTTGTACCATCGTCTGTTTCCTCTGCCACTGTTGAGTCGTTTGTGCGTGTCAAGCCCCCTCTCGGCCTTGATCTGACCTCTTTTGAACAGCCAGCTCAAATCAATTGCATGTCATGTCTCCAAGGAGAAACTCATGGTGTCATGACCCTTCTTCCTCCACCATGACCATTAGTGCTCGTGCATGTTGGCCTCATGGGGCCCATGCCCACTGAATCCCAAGGTGAGCAAGGACTTGATCTCCTCACTCTGACTGGTGATTTTTCTCATGATCGGTGGGTGTTTTTTCCGCGTTTCAAGAGTGATACGACGCTTGTCATCCAACGCTGGTTGGTCTAATACAAAACACCAAACTCATCAACGATTGAACCGTTTTTGATTTGACCATGGGGGAGAATTCATGGGTTTTATTGCTCATTTTTTTTAGGCGCAAGGCGGGACTCGTGACCTCTCCGCTCCCTACAGACCACAGCATAATTGCGTGACTCAATGCTAGATCCGCATGATGATGGATACGGTGTGGTCCATGCACGTTGAGTTTGGTTTATTAGAGGCTTTTGTCTTCGAGGCCTAAATGACGTGGGTCTGAAACAATATTCCTCATGGCCCACTTCCCCGTCATGTGAATCCGTATGAGCGTCGGTTTGGCCGTTGCGTAAACCTTTGGTTTGGTATGTGTCTGGGGTTGTCTCGCCTATGGTTTAGTCCCTGACACCCAGCAAGGGAGCAAACTCTCTCCACACGACCGGTTGTGTCTAGTTCTAAAGATCGCTCCCTAGTCAAGATCGTGGCGTTTTTGGGACCCCAATTGCCACCGTATTGCGGAGTTCTATAAAGCCAACTTTCTTGAGTCTTGAAGGAAGAATGACCTGTATTGGATTCATTCCTCACACACTCACTTGAAATTATACCCTCAATCCTGACATGTGGGGGAGGGTCCACATGTGGGTACTTCCATCAGGCCGGGCACATCTGTCCAGCATGTCAATGTGGTACCCCCTGTGCTACCTACAATCCCTTCTATTGCAGTAGTACCTTTTGTGACCCCTGTGGCCTCAACTAGCTCTCCCCCTGTTGGTGCATTGCTTTCTGTGCCTTCATCATCATCAGTGGCTCCTTCTATTCCTCTCGTGTTACCCCCTCATGTTTCCCCTGCGTTGGATATTGCATCCCCCTCCTCTTCGGATTTTGCCTCTCTTACCTCTGTCCTGCCAGAGTTGGCTGTTGACATGGCTGTTTTGCCTGCTGGCTCTAGATCTCCCCCGACCTCTGCGTGAGTGTGTCCAGCTGTAGCCCCCTCGGCATAGCCTGCAAGCCCTCTTTGACCAAGCATACATGACCAATAGCCTCACCTGTGAAGCTGTTTATGAACAAGTTATTGGGAAGTAAACTAGTGAACATGGAATATTCGTAGATGTTACTAAACATCACATAGATCCCACTTTAGTTTTCATTCTATACAAGGAATGTACATCTGGGCTTTGTTGACATTCATTCATGAGGATGTTTCATGGATTTGTTTTGGATGGATGAATACACACTTTGGTACACTGATTGACAAGTGGTCCAGCGGCCTGGTTTTGAGGATGGCACAAATTGTTTGTGGTGTCTTTGCAAGGCACTGTATGGGCTAAAACAATCACCAAGATGTTGGAACAATGAGATTTCCTTAACATTGGAGCATGGGGGCTATAGGAGGGTCGATGATGACCCCTCGCTCTTCCTGAGTGTTACATCAGAGCCCTTTGTGGCTATCCTGGTCTATGTCGATGACCTTTGATTATGTCGCCTGGTATGACAACTGTGCAGAAGGTCAAAGATCTGTTGGAGGCCACATAGAAGATGATATACCTTTGTGAGGTTCATGTTTTATTTGGCATGGAAGTTTCCTGCAATCGAGAGCATGGATTTTTGCACGTCCACCAAGGTAGATACATACAAACCTAGGGGGAGCGCTTTGCTGATCTCTTGGCCTCCATACCCTCCGCGTCCATCCCCATGACGCCTAATGGGCAGAAAATCCTCAAACCGGTAGACTTAGTTGACATGGAGGAGCCAGTCAAGTTGGCTTCATACTTGCATCTCATTGGGCCGCTCATGTATCTTGTCACCACCTCGTGGCCTGACATTGCCTTTGCAGCGAAACTTCTTCTGCAGTTTTTGCAAAGACCCCATGCCCACCACCTTGAGGTAGCAGTGCGGGTCCTCTGCTTTGTGTTGTAGACACCACGGCTTGGCCTATTGTTCTGAACTCACCTATCGGTAGTTGTGTCATGATTTACCGATAGCTACTACGCGTGGAGTGCAAACGGCAAAAGCCGAATGGGTTATGTGTTCCTCCTTGGGAACAGAGTTGTCATGGAAGACTGGAAAGCAGGGGTACGTGGCACGTATCACTGTGGAGGCAGAGTATGTCGTACTTGGGGCTGGTGCTTGTCACAGTGTTTGGTTGCATCGCATGTGCCATGAGCTACGTCATTCGGTGGAGTGCATTATGCTACATTGTGACAATTGCAGCACAACTGATATTGCTCAAGATGATGGTGTGTTCCATGCTCGCACAAAGCGCATTGTTGTGGAATATCACTTTGTGTGTTTTCTGTGGGAAAAGTGGGAGGTCGACATGGTGTGGATTGGCACAAAGAGCCAGCTCGCCGACTTCCTAACAAAGGCATTGGGTCATGCTCAGTTTGAATCAGCCACTTCAGCCGTTGGTCTCTCACCCTTGCTTGTCTGACTTTGCGTGGAGTGACTGGAACTCATTCTGTGTGTGTAGTGTATTTCACACATGCGTCTCATTCTCATCCTTTGTTCCTCATGCATCCATTTGCATTTGGTGTACATCTTGTCTGTGTGTGCATGAACACGTGTGCCATGGGGTCATGGGGGAGTGTTGCGTTATGTGCATACACGGCTGTGCTACTCATGGTGACTGCTGTTTTTGCACACAAAGATCCTTGAGGGGTGAGGGCCTTGTTTAAGGCTGCAGGCTGGCGAGTGTCAAGCTGGCGGCAATGCTCCAGAGAGAACATGATGGATGAGCATCAATGCTCTCCAAGATAGATGGGATGACTCACTCTTGCATAAATGAGCACTACCAACTAGGACAAGATCCCATTAACTTACGTTGACCTTTCGCATGATGGATTTGACATGGAGTGTGGACACACATGCTGCCGAAGGTGTTCGGACAGTGATACACGGGTATATGAGGAAATCAGGGAGGTCAAGGTCAACCCTGTCGGTGGGACTGAGCTAGCAACATCAATTGGACCTTGCTAGCTTGTCGCTTGTCGACGGGAGGCGTCAGAAAGTTGCAGGCTTCTCTCCTTGTTGTTCTTTGTTGCTTTTCCATGGTGTCTGAAAACCGTGACCCGAGAACCTACGTTCCTCCCCCTCGTCCACTGATTGATGTCGAGCATGTGTGGAGAGAGTAGTAGGTGATTTTCTACAACTGTCATTATCAATTTCACAATCACTGCCACTATCAGTCACTGTCGCCGTCGCTGGTGCTGTCGTTCGCATTGTCAGTATAATTGTCATTGTTACATCTGCATTCACTCTTACTACCATTGCTCCTTCTTCTGCTGCTATTGCTATATCTCTGTGGTTGTTGATGTGGTTGCTGCTGTCGCTGTCGCCATCGTAATGGCCATGGCTATGGTCGTAGCTGTCACCGTTGCTAGAGCCATCGCCATCGCAGTCGCCTGCCCCGTCGCTGCCGTCGGCTGCTGTTGCCACTGCTGTTGCCGTCGTTGTCGCCATTGTTGTTACCATTGTTGGTTTATGTGTCAGCATCCTGTGGTGACCTCTTGTCTCACTGCAAACTCACATCATTGGTGCAGGTGACTGATAAGAGAGAGAAAACACTGCATCCTGCGCCCTTGAAATGACATCTTCCCACACCGGGCCAACTCCTTCAACCTGTGTACGAGCAGGCTGCATCATCCTTGCATGCTAGGTATAGACTGAGGCGGGTACTCGCCCAAAACCAATTTGTGTAGGGGTCACTTGCTGACAAGATATTAGGATGGAGTATCTTCCAATTGGGAGAGGTTTGAGCTTGATCCCACCAACCCTAGGGGTAGTGAGCGAGAGCGAGCTCGCTGCTCGCTCGCTCCCACCAGGGAGCACATTTGTGTCCCATTACCCGCATTTTTTCACATACTCGTTGCTTGTGTCTCTTCACGGCAAATCCCATGCTCGTGTCACGCTATGGTGTCATGAGACATCTTAAGCTCTACATGCTCTACATTGTACAATTGTGGTCCTTGATTGTTCACAAGTATCAGAGCGGATCACGAGAGACCCCAAAGAGAAAACGATCCTAATTGTGGATCTCTCACGTCCATCGCCGCCATCACCGCCGTCAGCGTTGCTCGTCGACACGTGCAGCGCAGCAGCAACAAGCAGTGCAGTAATCACCTCTGTGCCCTTCTACCTTGCTGCTGTCAGCCTCCTGCACGTGAGCCACGCGAGCTGCGGGATGCTTGCGGATCTCATCGCAGCATCTATCTCTCCAGTTGAGGATGTCCACTGCTGACTTCTTAGTCTCTGGCTGCCGCCCGAGTCCAAACCAATGCCTCAGGCTTGCAATGATAGGGACAGGTGCCATAGCACATGATAGCAGTCGTTCTTTGATTGCTCCTTGACCCCCGCATCCCATCTACTGGTACAGCAGCTGTGCCAGCAGTGGGCCGCCGCTTGTAGGAGATCAGCGCCACATTGGTGGCACCATCAGTCACACTGGCGTCCAGTGAGGCTCTCGGTCCGCTGTCGCTCGGGCCAGATTACGAGGGACAGCCTATGCACTGCTGCTCTTGCTCATGTCGCGGTGGGGGCAGCAACAGCATAGCCGCACCCCTCCCACGTGCCAAGGTACCCTCTGATTTCCCACGCCCACTGGGGCAGGGGAAACTCTGCTGAAATCTGTCCAGCAGAGCCCCAGAGTCCGTCATTGTTGACCTGCAGTGCTAGATGAACCTCGCAAGATAGGCTCAGCGGGAGGGTGAAGATCGCTTCAAAGTCGCAAATGCAAGTTGCGCAATATTTGCTCATGAAGTTGCTACGATTGCACTCAAGCATCTCCTTGCTATGTCCGTCTCACTCTCTGGCACCCCTTCCAGCACCAGTGTTGGTACCTCCGTCACTAGTGTCACTAGTGTGACACTAGTTGTAGCGCCAGTATTGTGCCTGTGAGTGTCTTGTACTCATTTTGGCCGTGGGTCATGAGAGAGAGTTGCTTTACGTGTCAACATCGTGTCGTGATCTCTGGCCTTGCTGTACACTCACATAACTGGTGTAGGTGAATGGATAGAGATGTTGGTGTTTTTGCATCTCTCATTGTGCCCTGTTGTGTCCTCGCGGCTTGTGTACATCGGCGTGCAGATGACTGACGGCGAGACTCGATGCTGCCAGAGAGTCGTCTGGTGGAGCCGACGCACGCTAGGACCTACACGTAGTTCGTTGGAGCCTCCCCCTTGCGGCGACGTGCTCAGCTCCATCGGCAGGCCTCCTCGGCGGTCAGGCCGTCGGTGGTCACTGCCACTGCAGATGCTGTCTGCATGCGCCCAATGCTGGATCTAATTGTACCATTGCTTCTGCAGCGTCATGCTCTAGTTAGGGTCCAAGTCTTATGTTGGCGTGGCACTATTTGACACCATGGACAATCGTAGGCACTACCTGGGTTCGGGAAGCCATAACTCCTCGCTGCTGTTTTTCTAGCTGTTTCTGACTGCACCACTGCTTTTGTAGTGCCAGAAAAATGGTATGGTCTAGTTTTCAGGCAAAATGAACGACGCCCGGGTTTTGGGCTGTCGGCCATCTGGCAGGGCTCACCGAGAAAACCCTGCCTACCAGAAAATACGTCTATTTTCTGATTGGCTGGTTAGCCGAGTAACAAGCTCTACAGAGCTGGGGGGGAGCTAAAACTTGGAGGGTTCTCCCATTGTTGTTCATTCTTCATTCCTAATCAGTCACTTTCAGTTTTTAGCTGATTTTTGACGCCTACACTGGCGCGCACACTTCCCAGTAACAAACCCAGAGCACTCAGACTTTTACTCTAGAGTGGTAGGCTAAGGGGGGAATAGACAAAGGAACGAGCATGGAAGCCCGGATGCTTAATCAACAACGCTACTACCCCAACCTGCACTTTAGCAGTTTCTAGCTTGGTATAAGAGCCAGAGGATAGCAGTAGTAGTAGACAACTGGCGTATAGGTGCCTGACTACGCTGGCGGACCCTCCATACGTGCCAGTGCAGGGGAAATGCTGTCGGATTTCTCCTGGCAGCATTGACCCACCTGGTGGTGGCGTCTGATTTTTTCCCCACGGCCACTGGGCCAGGGGAAATGCTGTCGGATTTTTCTTCCAGCACTGACCCCCACGCGTGACACGAAGAGGTGAGCGGCCGGCCGTGTTAGACACCTGTTGGTGACGACGCACTCGTGACGTCACCCAGGTGCAGTAGTTGGTAGAAACAACAAGCAGTGGCAACTGTAGCCGGCAACAACCAGCAGGAGCCGTGCGTAGTAGCAATAGCCGACAGCAACAGCAAATTGCAAGAGTAGCATCCCACAGCATCAAGCAACAGCAGCCGGCATCAATGGCTTGCAGCAGTAGCAGCAGCAAGCAACAACAGTAGCCGGTTGAAGCAGCAGCAGTTAGTTGTAGTAGCAGTAGCAGTGAGCAACAACCGGTCGCAACCAACAGCAGCTACTGCAGCAGCAACCAGCAACAACAAGAGCTGCAGCTGCTCGCAGCCCGCTACTCGCCGCGAGCAGCGAGCTGCAAGCAGTGAGCTCGTTGCTTGCAGCAAGCTGCATGCTGCAAGTAGTGAGCAGCGATTTCGTTGCTCACAGTGAGCAACGAGCTCGTTGTGACAAATGAAAAGACAGAAAAAGGGGAACACAAAAAAAACCCCATCCCACAAGTGGCCCTGCAACTGCTGCAGCCACCGCCACAGCCGCTGCAACAGCCACAAAAAAAGCAACATGCAGCAGCTTAGTAGCAGCAGCAGCTGCTGCTGCAACAATAGCCATAGCATCAGCAGCAATGGCTGCAACAACTAAAGCAATAGTAGCACCAGCTATTGTAGCAACAGCCGCAACGGCGATAGCAGTAGCAGCAACACCAACAGCAGCTGTGGCAATAGTAGACTAGCAGCAGTAGCAGCGGTAGTAGCAGTAGTTGCAGTAGCAACAACAGCAGTTGTAGTACTAATAGCAGCTGCCTTGAAGCTGACACAGTAGCGACTTCAGCAACCGTCGTTGCTGACGTTAGTAGTCCTCAGCTAACATCACTGCTAACATCATCGCTGACATTATAAAAAATGAGGGAAAATCTACAACAGTAACCCAGTAGATAACACACCAACAGCTGCTGACATCAGCCATCCTAGGCTGATGTCACTATTGACATTAGCAGTACACAAAAAGAACAAAAAACAAACAAACCAAGGAGCAACATAACCCACCATTGCTGACAACCCCAGTGGGGAGGGGTCCTCCTCTGTTGGCGAAACCCCAAGCCCCCCTTTCTTGTAGCAGCTACAGCAACAGCGGTAGTAGTAGCAGCATTAGCAGCAACAGCAACAGCAACAGCAACAACAGGAGCAAAAGCATTCCACAGGCTTCGTCGCCGGCGCCTTCGACACCGTGGCCGCCATTCATCAACCGCTTGTCGCACTAATGCAGCAATTTGCAGCACTGCAGCCGTTGGAATCACAGAATCACATCAGTGTCCTGCCGCCTTTCCTTCCTCCTGGGCATGCCAGCCCCGCTGTGTCTGCTGCCAGACATTACTTGGCACAGCAACAGACTCAGTGCAAGTGGCAGAAATTGGCTTCTATTCTTGACCCCACTCTGGGTGCCGGCCGCAAGCCAAAGGACTTTGAGACCCCGCCCCCGCCGCTTCATGCCAGCGAGCAGTTCCGGAGCTGGGAACTCAGCTTTCGTATCTGGGCAGAGAGTGAGGACTTGTGGGCAGACTACACTCTTCCATACGACTCCACCCAGGCTGACCAGCTATACGACAATGGTCGCGCCGTACGTGCCCTCATCCCGATCGCTCCTCCGGCATCACGCCTCGCCTTAGAGCCCTTCGGCGACTTCACCGCTGGCGATACCCTAGCGCATGGCACGTCCTCACCCGTCCCCATTGCCTATCCAGTAAGGCTAAGACCAGCCGTCTATTACGGGTGTTCAACGCCGTGCACATGGGGGAGACCGAGACGGTCACCTCTTACAGGCAACAGGCTGAGGACATCCTCCGTCGCCTAGACACCTTTGCTCCATCCCCTCTGTCTACGCTCTTCACCATCAAGCGCGGTGTTACCGACACGTACGCCAAATGTTTTATCTACTACACCCAGGATGTCCTCTCCACCTTGGCAACCCAGGGCACCCTCATTCCCTGGGCATACAAGCTCTTTCTCAAGATTGAGGAGGCTCGTCTTGAGTCCCGCATCCATCGCACACAGGCCCTCTCCTCCTCTGCCATCGCCTTCGTGGCCGTCCTTAGCCCACAGCAGCTGCATCCACTGGTTCCTCCTTATCGGTAAAGAAGAAGCACGGGGGCAAGAAGGAAAAGGGCCCGCAGTAGCAGCAGCAGCTGACTAGGTCTAGTGGTGGTGGTTCAGTCTGCCACAGCTGTGGCCAGCCAGGACATGGGTGGTACACGTGCCCGTTACCGACGGACGAGGCGTGCTTCATGGCCACCATGCGTCGCCAGCGTGAGCGTCGTCTCGCCTTTACCGCCGTAGCTGTCGCTAGCCCTAACGCCTCCACCCCGTCCATCAGCTCCATTTCTCCGATAGCCACATTGGTCTCGCATTTGCCAGCTTCGCAACAGCATCATCCGCAAGCATCAGTGCCTCCGTTTCTATCTCCACTGCAGTCCTTCTATCCGGGCTCCGGCTCTTTCACTCCGCACTCCGTCTACACTCTCGGATAGTCCACCCGTGAGCGTCAGCTGGAGCAGTTCATCGTGCTCCAGCTTGGATGCCTCGCCGTCCGCCCCAGAGAAATGAGAGTTGCGTCACCTCCTGCCCGTCTGCCCTGCCTTTCAGGTCGTGTCCTGCTTCCTTTTCTGCCTTGTCATCTCCTAAGCTCTCTGCCCCTCTCTATGACAACATCGTGTGGCTTGATGATTTTGGTTCACGCCACCGTCCACCGCATCCGTGTGTCTTGCCTGCTGCCATGTGACTGATAGTGATTTGGCGACTCCGGTCCAGGACCCTGCCGAGACCTGGATTATCGACTCCAAGGTCACGCATCACATGACCACCTTTCGCGAGACCTCCAGTGTGCTTGGTCCTGTTGGCAATGTGTCCGGAGTCTGGATGAGCTCAGGACAGGTGTTGCCTGTCCGCGGCGTCGGCATCGTTTGTTTCCGTGGTCACAACGGTGATGTCTTTGTGACTGATGTCTTGAGCTTAGTCTTCTATCCGTCACTACCACTGACCACATGAGCATGGACGTTCTGCACTCACGTGGCATTAGCACTGTGTCGTTATGTCTGTCCGGTCTTGTCGTTCTGCACGCCACCGCCCGTGGCAACCTATGGCACGTACCTCATCTGTCCTCCCCTCCCTCCGTCCCCTCCCCATCCGCCCTGACAGGCCATGCCTTTGCCACCAGCACACTCTCACCAAAGCACACATGTCTCTTGCACCGCTACCTTTACCATGTCCACTTTGCTGTTGTTGATAGCATGCTCCGCATCCAGCCAGCCAAGGGCCAAGGCCCGGACTCCTTCCCTTGGCCGTGCCCCACAGAGTGCATTAATTACCCACAAGGCAAGATGCACTGGTCCACCTACCCTCAGTAATTCTCCTGTGCGTTTTCCCCTCTAGACCTTGTCCATTCCAATTTCATGGATCCTCTCCTACCTAGTCCGTCGGAGAGCATGACCGCTATGTCCTCACCCTCACTAACGACTACTCTCGCTACCGATGGGTCTTCTGCCTTCGGTAGAAGAGCGATGTTGCTCCAACCATTAGGGACTGGCTTGTCCATGCGAAGCGTGAGTGTGGTCGGCCTCTTTGTCGCTTTTGCTCCAATTACAGTGGCGAGTACATGGGAGAGACGACGACTCTTCTCACCTCACGCAGTACCCAACATGAGACGTCGACACCTTACACACCGGTCGAGAACGACATCTCCGAGCGATGGAACCGCACCATGGCTGACGTCGTCCGCACCATGCACGTCGAGTCAGGCCTCTCCGATGGCTTCTACTTCAAATCCATGGCCTACATGATGTGGTTGTGGAATCGAATTCCCCACGGACCCCTTCCCCGCCAGTCTACGCCGTAAAAGCATTGGTGCGGTCAGCGTGGTGACCTCTCCCCGGCTTGTATCTGGGGCTGCATGGCCCTTGTGTGGCTGCCTTCCCTGCAACAAGGCGACAAGCTCGCCCCTTGTGGGCGTCCTTGCACCTATCTCCCATCAGTCCAAAGCCTGGCACTTGTGGGATCCCTCCTGGTAGTGCATCATCGAGTCCTGCGATGCCCTCTTCTTTGAGGAGCTCTTTCCTCGCGACCTCGTTTGCTCCGGCTTGTCGTTGTCCCTCCCGTTGCCCGGGGGGGGGGGTGGTAAGTCCATCCCCTGTCTTGCCGCTTTCGGGCGGCACATCACATGGTCCCTCGGAGCTGGTAGCCCCAGTCACGTCCGCTGGCCCCCTCGGGCCGGCAGCCCCAGTTACATCCGCAAGCCCCTCCGGGCCAACAGCCCTAGTCGTGTCCGCTGGCCCCTCCGGGCCGGCAGCCCTAGCCGCGTCCGCTGGCTCCTCCACGCCGGAAGCCCCAGTCGCATCCGTTGGCCCCTCCGCGCGGGTAGCCCCATCCACATCTGCTGGTTCCTCTGGGCCGGCAGACTTGTCTGCATCCACTGGTCTCTTCGGGTCGGCAGCTCCAGTCGTGTCCACTGGTCCCTCTGGGCCAAAAGCCCCTGTCGAGTCTGCTGGCCCCCCAGCGCCGGTAGCCTCGTACATGTCTGCTGGTCCTTCTGGGCCGGCAGACCCGTCCACGTCCGCTGTTCCCTTCAGACTAGAACTTTTGTCTGGCCCCGCCAGCACCTCGGACTCGGTGCCATCTAGTGCCCTATCATGCTACACACGTGGCCCAAGTGAGCGCCTCTGACCCAGGCCGTCAATGAGTGCACAGACAGCCACACCGTGCACTGTGGCGCCTTGGCCCCCCGTCGCCCCACATGTCTCTCCCACTCCTACGATAGTGAGTGGGGAACCTGGCAGGAAGGCCCTCGTCCTAACCACTACAGCCATCATTGCAGACCTCCACCCGGGCTCCGCACTAGGCTACGCTATGCTCCATTAGGAGCATCGGCATGTCGTCACGGCTGCACTCACACGCGTCCTACGTGGAGCTTGAGATGCACATGCCCTCATAACAGCTCCACGGCACTCCCGGAGGACCCAGCCACGTTCATCAGGCCGCCTATGTACAGACTCAGTCCACTCGCTTTGTGGAGGATCTGCGCCTCGTGCTGAGCACATCCTCACCCATGTTACTTGATGGCCAGGTGAAGCTGAAGAAATCTGACCCAGCCATTGTAGGGGAGCGACTTGACGTGACCATGTATCTGCAAGTAATCGGGTCACTAATTTTCCTGGCTATGACGACGCGCCCGGACATCGCGTTCGCCGTCAACCTCCTAGCTCAGTTCTTTTAGGATCCGCATCACCTCCGCTTCGAGGCCGTGATCCGAGTACTGCACTATGTTGTCTCGACTCCACGGCGAGGTCTCATGTTCCTCCGATAGCCGTCTGTTGTCATGGTGGGCTACACTAACAGTGACTGGGCCCGTAGTCCGAACGGTAAGAGCCGCACAGGCTCCATCTTTTTGATTGGCGGCAAGACTGTATCCTGGCATAGTAGCAAGCAGGGGTGCATTACACACAACACTGCTGAGGCTGAGTACGTAGCCCTTGGCTCAGCGCATGTGAGAGCGTGCGGTTGCGTCATCTGTTGTCTGAGCTATGTCAATCCGTCGCATCCATCACGTTGCATTGTGACAGTGAGAGTGCCATGGCCATCGCCGACAATGATGGCGTACATCACACACACACAAAGCACATCAATGTTGAGTATCACTGTGTGTGTTCGTTGTTGCATGATGGCAACATCAGCATTGTGTGGGTTGAGACAACACAATAGCTAGCTGACGTATTCACCAAGGCACTGAAGTGCGACTCGTTCAAGAAGGTTGTGAGTTCGGTCGGTGTGCATACGTGAGTTGCACTCTTTGTCCTGGCCTGCATCTCTGTGTGCCCTAGAGGGGTTTTTCTGTTGAATGTGTCACTCCCCATCCATGTGCGCCTGTGAGTCATGGAGGAGTGTTGGTTTTTTTGCATCTCTCATTGTGCTGTGTTGTGTCCTCCCAGCTTGTGTACATTGGCGTGAAGATGACTGACAGTGAGCCTCAACGCTGCTGGAGAGTCATCATGTGGAGCCGACGCACACCAAGGCCTACACGCAATCCGTTGGAGCCTCCTCCTTGCGGCGTTGTGCTCAGCTCCATCGACAAGCCTCCTCGGCGGTCGGGTCGCTGGCGGTCACTACCACTACAAATGCTGTTTGCATGCGCCCAGCGCTGGATCTAATTGTACCATTGCGTCTGCAGCATCATGCTCTGCTTAGGGTCCAAGTCTCATGTTAGCGTGGCACTGTTTGGCACCATGGACTATCGTAGGCACTGCCTGGGTTCAGGCAGCCATTACTCCTCAGTGTTATTTTCTAGTTGTTTCTGACTGCACGACTGCTTTCGCAGCGTCGATGTTATGGTATGGTACAGTTTTCAGGCAAAACGGATGACGCCTGGGTTTTGGGCTATAGGCCATCTGGCAGGGCTCACTGAGAAAACCCTGCCTGCCAAAAAATACGTCTATTTTCTGATTGGCTGGTTAGCTGAGTAACAAGCTCTACAGAGGTGGGGGGAGCTAGAACTTGGAGGGGTCTCCCATTGTTGTTCATTCTTCATTCCTAATTAGTCACTTTCAGTTTTCAGCTGCTTCAGGCACTAACACCGGCGCGCGCACTTCTGAGTAGCAAACTCAGAGCACTCAGACTTGTGACTCTAGAGCAGCAGGCTAAGGGGGCAGCAGACTAAGCAACAAGCGTGGAAGCTCGCACGTGCATCAACAATGCTACTGTCCCAACCTGCGCTTTAGCAGTTTCTATCTAGAGAGAGACAACACTGCATGTTACACCTTTGTGATGACATCTTCCCACACCGGGCCAACTCCTTAAACCAGTGTGCCAACAGGCTGCACCATCTTTGCATGCTAGGTACACACTGAGGCGGGTACTCGCCTAAACCCAGTTTCAGTAGAAGTTACTTGCTGACAAGATTGAGCATCATGCTAGGATTGAGTATTTTCCAGCTAGGAGAGGTTTGGACTCAAGGCCACCAGCCCTAGGGGTAGCGATGGAGAGTGAGCTTGCTGCTCGCTCACTTACTCCCACCACAAGAAACATCTGTGTCCAGTTATTCGCATTTTCTCACTTACTCATTGCTTGTGTCTCTTCACTACAACTCCTCTGCTCTTGTCATGCCATGGTCTTGAGACATCTTTAGCTCTACATGCTGCACATTGTACACTCGTGGTCCTTGATTATTCACCACTGCCATCACCGTTGCTATTGCTGTTGCTGTCATTGTCGTGGTTGCAGTCGATCAGTGATGCCTCCGATTCCGGTCATAGTTGTAGTCGATGTGGTCATCATTGTTGCGGTCTCGGTCCCAATTGCAGTCGGCAGTTGCTATTGGCGTTCCGGTCGCAGTCATGGTTGCTATTGTTGTCGATGTCGCTGTTGCTCTTGTTGGGATTTCAGATGGCCCCGTTTTAAATTGCTCCCTTTAGCACAGTGTTGTTATGTCAGTGTCTTGGTGACCTTTGGACTTGACGCCACTCGCATGCAGGTAGGCTAGAGTGGTCGACGACCATGTTGACAATCTCAGCTTCACCTTGCACATTCCCTTGTGCACACATGAGTTTTCTCGTTCGCCAGATCACAATGGTCATTTTCTCGGCAACAACAACTCTGCCCTATGCCAATTCAGTTCTACAAAGCTTGTTTTTTCTGATTCCACTGTTTCTTTCCGTTTGTCATTTGGCCACCCGAGTGCGACGCATTGCTGATGGGTTCTGTATAGTTGTTGTTTGGACGCTATAGCTATTTTCTCGGATTTCCCCATAGACTAGCTGTCATGCAGCATGCACTGACGCTGGCCGTACCGAGTGCGGAGGGGATATCCCTCTTGCTTGCTCGTTGTATCTCCAACTCTCATTCTTTCAACAAGATCTTTGCCATCTCTCCATCATTCTCAATGTCGTCCGTTGCGTTGTGTCCCTTGCGTCCCACACTCTCACACAAGACGTCCTTAAAGGGGGTTTCTCCATTCCCTCATGGTATCCGAGTAGTTGAGAAACTGCACCCTCACATTCCACCATACAACGCGCAGCAATAGCTTCTTGCTGGGCTGGGTTGGGCTGGGTGGGGGTGAACAGATCCCGGCAACGTGGCGGCCCTGAGCTCATGGCTCCCACCACGTAGTACTCCGGCAGAGCCGGAGACGGAACGCTGCCGAAATCTCGGCAATAGTCCTTTCGTCGCGGCTGTCCTCTTGGTTGCGACATGCTCGCACAACTTCGGTTGTCTGACCCAAAGCAGCTCTCCCTTGTGGGACTCTCTTCCACAGTCAGAGCATTCTAGCCGTGACAGCAATCGCAACTTCAGGTTACAATCGCACCCTCTCGCGCCTTGGGCTTCTTCGCCCATCCACTGGCGACGATGCTGCCACATCCATGGCAGGACCGTCCCTGGTTTTGGCTGTCTTTGCCTCATCCGCGCGGATAGCCATCCCGGCTGGCACAGAAGCTCGTAGCAGCAGCTTGCCGTGCAACATCCTGCGGTCGCAGCTCACAACAGCATCAGCATTTCCAGCAGCATTCGCAGCAGCAGTAGTCGCAGCAGTAGCAACAGCGGCATTCCTAGTAGTAGCATCATTCGCAGTAGCATTCACAGCAACATCATTCACAGTAGTAGCACAACAGTCGCGGCTTCATCTTCGGCTGTGGCAGATATCGCCGCGAAGCCAGTAGTCGCTGGCTCTTTGGTCACCGACTCCCGTCAACGCAAAGGCCCCTCAAGCTTTGCGGTGACAAGCTCCAAACACCCAAGGATGCCAAGCTGCAAACAACGCAAAAATAGAAATGGACCCAGGGTGTACACGCGTCCCCTCCTCGGCAGCCTCTCTTGGGGCCACCCCTGCTGATCTCCACCTTTTCATTCTATTTTCTTTCCCTTTCTGCTTTTTTTGTTTTCCTCTTTATCTCTCTCTGTTTCATCACTTCTCCTCACTTTTCTTCTTACCCTCCGGGTCAAGACCCGGACATTTGGGGGATTGTCCCACTGATTCGGGAGACCAACGGTTGTGGGGAGTGACCACTGACTCGTCAGATTTTTCACTTCCTCATAGGCCAACCCTGGGGTTTTTCCCTCGGGTCTCACACTCGTTCCTGTTTTTTTCACGATCTACCCATTTGCTTGCTATCCGGGTACCCGGGTTCTCGTTCCAACACTCGAAACATCTCTTTGTTTCCCTGGTGGTGCCGTGAACACGTGTACATTCTTCTCGTGCCCTTGGCCTCCTTTCCTTACCACTTCGTTCTCTTCTCTCCTAATCTTATGTTCTCTCACATTCACTTCCCTTCGGCCGAGACCCCAGTGCTTGGGGATTTGTCCCGGGATTGTGGGAGATCATTCTCAGGTTTTCCTATCACCTCTTCTTTCTTTCTCTCCACTGAGCTGTCCGTTCTCTCAGCATGGCATCGCCGACGATGCCTCCACCTGGAGTGGCATGGACACCACCCTACTGGATCCCCTCATTCTATGGGCCACCCTCACCATTCTGCACATCTCTTTCATGGCTTCATGCGCCTGCTCCCCAGGCGTTCCCCTTCTCTCCTTCGACACCCATCCATGGGTCTAGCCCGCCAGACATGCGGTCTCCTTTGATCCTCTCCGGGGGCTCTCTCCCTCCACCTTCACGCACTCGACCTACAGCCGTCTCCTCCGGTGTGAGTCTCGTGGTTGGGTCTGGAGGTCACCACTGTGAGTCGGATGGAGCCCTTTGGGGAGCGTCGTTGGGTTGTCCGATTGGTGAGGGTGCATGGATTGAGGATTGGCAACATGTCCCTTACCCCCGTCGCTTTGCAGCTTGTCCTGAGCGTGCGCCACCTTTTGCTGGTTTCACTAGTAAGGTTGCCGCATTTCATGTCACGTCACCTGCACGCGTTTCACGTGGATTCTGGATTATTGAGTCTGGCGCCACGCATCATATGACATCGTCACATCTTGCATTTGTGTCATTGGGGCCTGACAGTGACGTACCGTTTGTTCGTACTGGATCGAGACACATGCTCCCGGTCCAGGGTGTTGGCGTTGTGCAATTTGTTGGACTTGACGGCGATGTGTTTCTGCCTGATGTGTTGTTCGTGTCCGTCCTTGAGGTCAATCTGTTGTCTGTCACTACTCTTGATGATTAGGGAATGGATTTTGTGGCGTCCTGTGGTGTCGGCACTGTCTCCCTTCAGTCCTCTGGATGTGTTGTTCTTCATGGTCTCCGGCGTGCCAAACTGTACCGTGTCTCATTGTTTGCACCCACTCCGACCTCCGCTGCATCTGCTCATGTTCATGTTGCTCCCTCACTCTCCCCTGAGCACACTCGCTAGCTGCATCAACGCCTCTGCCACGTGCACACCGCCGCCATACGCAGCTTGATTCTCCATCAACGTGTCGTTGGTTTAGACGCCGCTACCTTCTCTGCACCCTATATTGTTGATTGCATGGATTCTGTGCAAAGCTAAATGCATTGCGTCCCATTTCCCGTGTTTGTGTCACGCACCCTGGAGCCACTTGCTCTCGTCCATGCTTACGTGATGGGCCCCTTCCCAGTTGAGTTTCTCGACGGTGGTCGATACTTCCTTTGTCTCACTGATGATTATTCAAGTTTCTGATGGACTTACTTACTCCGATTGAAGAGTGATGTTAGGTCTACGATCGAGTCTTGGCTCATCCAAGCAGAGCGTGCATGTCAACCCAAGCTATGGGACTTTCGCTCTGATCATGGTGGTGAGTTCATTGGCTCCACTCTTTGCTTCCTCACGTCACTTGGTGTTCGCTTTGAGTCGTCTGCTCCCTACACCCTACAGCAAAACGGTGTCTCCGAACGTTGGAACCGCACATTGGCTGACGGTTTCCGCACCATGGTGCTTGAGTCTGGTCTCTCTGAAGCCTTTGCATATGAGGCCATGAAGTACATGACTTGGGTGTGGAACCGGGTTCCTCATGGTCCACTCCCCCACCATGTCACACTGTACGAGCGCTGGCATGGTCGCCGCGCTGACTTGCGTCTTGCTCGTGTCTACGGGAGCGTCTCCTGTGTCTGGCTTCCTGAGGATCAACGTGATGGGAAACTTTCACACCGTGATCGTATGTGCCTTTTTCATGTTGTCTCTCCACAGTCCAAGGCTTGGCGCTTTTGGGATGTTGATCATGCGCGTGTCATTGAGTCTCGTGACGCTTTGTTTTTCTAAACAAGTTCAGTCGCGACATCGTCGACACCGTCACATGTCTTGCCCATGCCACACGTGTCAAGGGCTGCTCGTGGGCCGGCTGGCCCGAGGGTACCATTTCCACCCCCCCTCCTTCTCCGTCCTATGTTTCATTTCCTTTGTCCTCTGCCCCCACGAGTGTACCGTTGTTGACACCCTCATGGACCCCTACAGCTGTATCCTCTCTCCCTGTCGCCCCTACTCCTGTGCCTCTCTCTAGATCATCGTTGTCACCTACGTCCTCGTCACCATCTCTCTCTCTCTCTCCCTCTCTCTCTCTCTCTCTCCCTCTCTCTCTCTCTCTGCCTCATGCGTCACCTCTTGTCGTGTCACCCGCTGTCGGGTCCCCTGATGTCATGCCTGCGCCGTCGTCATCCTCCTTTCTGCCATTACCACATGCCTCCTTGCCAATCTCGCCACCAGCTACTTCTGCACCTTTGGCTGACTCCATATGGATTCCCTTCACGACGGACCCACTCGCACATTTACCATTGTCCAACCCCCCTCCTTTCAGTCATGCTCCTGGGGACCATCTCCGGCCCTTACCGTCGTGCTCTCATGCTACTCCTTCTCTAGATCGCTCTGGTCCGTCCAGTCCTACCAGTCCTCCTCCAGCTCGTGGGCCCGCTCCTCCTGACACTGGTCTCGATGCACTTGGAATGTCAGCCTCTGTTGTCCAGTCGAACTCTGCAGTCGGCTACTCTCTGCTCGCCGTTGAGTTCTCCCATGCTGTTGCTGCCGCTGAGTCTGGTTGTGTCTCTAACCCCGTCTCTGTCGCCACTGTCCTGACATCTCGTGGTTCCACAGCACTCCCACCGGACCCAGACACAGCCCGTCAAGCGCGCTCTGCTCCTGATGCAGCACTGTGGGAGCAGGCCATGCGCGAGGAGCTCGATGTCATGGGGTCTACAAACTTGTGGATCTTTCACCTGGTTGTAAGGCTATAGCCTCACATTGGGTGTACAGGCGCAAGCGCAAGCCGGATGGCGTCATTGGGCGCTACAAGGCTCGCCTGACGGCCAAATGGGTCTCCCAAGTGCGAGGCGTGGACTTCGACACCACTTTTGCCTCTGCTGAGAAGCACACCACTGCCAAACCCCTCTTGAGCCAGGTGGCCCAGCATGACTTGAAACTGCACCAAATGAACATCAACTATGCGTTCTTGCACGGTCGTCTCGATGAGGAGATCTATCTCGCCCAGCCTCCTGGCTTTGACGACGGCTCCGGCCGCGTGTGGCGCCTCCGCAAGGTGCTGTATGGGCTCAAGCATTCTTCGCATTGTTGGAACCTCGAGATATTAGCCACCCTTTAGCGTGGTGGTTGCCGTCGCAGTCCAGTTGATCCTACCCTTTTTGTTAGTGCCCCTACTGCACCGTTTGTCGCCGTCCTCTTCTATGTGGACGATCTCCTCATCGCCTCTCCGGATCCACAGGCTGTCCAAGCGGTCAAGGATCTCTTCCAATCTGCGTACAAAATGAAGGATCTCGGCCCTGCCCGCGTCTTCTTGGGCATGGAGATCGAGCGCGACCGTCAGCGTCGCATGCTCACCGTACATCAGGCCAGGTACGTCCGCACTCTCGGGGAGCGGTTCGTCGATCTCTTGGCCACTGTTCCCCATGCGTCCACGCCTATGACGCCCGCTGGCAAGCGCCTTCTGAAGACTGTTGAACCTGTGCAGTTGGGGGGGTTGGTGGACGTCACGACCTACCTTCAGGTCATCACGTCTCTGATTTTTCTCGGCACTACCACACCTGATGATGCTGCCTTCGCTGTCGATTTCTTGTCCCACTTCTCCCAGTGCCCGCGTCGCCTCCATCTCGAGGCGGCGTTGCGTGTCGTTCGCTACATCGTCTCCACACCCCGTCTCGGCCTCTGTTTTTGCGCCCAACCCTCTGTCGTTGTTGATGGATACACAGACAGCAATTGGGTTCAGGACCGTGACGCGCACAATCGGTCGGGTTACATTTTCCACATCGGTGGCACCGCGGTCTCTTGGAAGAGTGGTAAGCAAGGGTGTGTCGCACGCAGCTTGACTGAGGCCGAGTATGTCGCTCTGGGTGCGGGTGTTTGTGAGAGCATTTGGTTGTGTCGCCTTATGCAGCAGCTGCGCCAGCCCATTCGTTGCATCACTCTTCGTCGCGGCAATGAAAGCACTCGCTGCATTGCTGAGCACGATGGCATGCATCACACTCACATGAAGCACATCATCATATTGAACATCACTTTTTTCGTGAACGCATTGCGTGTAGCGATGTGCGCTTGATTGGAGTTGACACGCGTCAGCAGCGGGCTGACTTTCTCACCAAGGCGCTCTGCAGTGGGAAGTTGAAGGTGGTTATGCATGATGTTGGTCTCCAGTGTCTTCGTGCCGACCCGGTTGATATGTCCGTTCTCGTTTTGCTGCGGCTCCTTGTTCTTGCTTGTGGCTCATTGTCAACTGGGGTGTCCCTTGTGCGCTTATTGTGTCTGGCGTCTGCGGGTCATGGAGGGGTGTTCTTATGTCAATGTTTTGGTGACCTCTGGACTTGACGCCACTCACATGCAAGCAGGCTACAGTGGTCAACGACCATGTTGATAATCTCAGCTTCACCTTGCACATTCCCATGTGCACACAGGAGTTTTCTCGGTGGCCAGATCACAATTGTCATTTTTTGAGCAACATCAACTTTGTCCTCTGCCAATTAAGTTCTGCACAGCTTTTTTCTGCTTCCGCTGTTTCTTTCCGTTTGTCATTTGGCCACCCGAGTGCGACGTATTGCTGACGGGTTCTGTCAAGTTGCTCTTTGGACGTTGTACCTGTTTTCTTGGATTTTCCCATGGACCAACTGTCACGCAGCGTACACTGACACTGGCCGTACCGAGTGCGGAGGGGATATCCCTCTCGCTCGCTCATCGTGTCTCCAACTCTCATTCTTTCAACAAGATCTTTGCTGTCTCTCCACCATTCTCAACGTCGCCTGGTGCGTTGTGTCCCTTACGACCCACACTCTCACACAAGACGTCGTTAAAGGGGGTTTCTCCATTCTCTCACACAGGACGCTTAGGTTGTGTACCCACACCAAGTTGATGTATGCAACCAGGGTGTGCACATGCGACTGTTCATGCAACCAAGGTTTTGCTTCAATGGATTGTGTGCCTCACTGTCTATTTACTTGCTACAACGAACACGGTGATATCTCTAAT
>SZWC01001610.1:105995-120156 GCA_023375785.1 Penium margaritaceum | reverse complement strand
CGAGGAAAACGCAATAATAGCAGGGTTTTGAAAAGGGCACGCAAAAATGTCACTTTTCTGTCGGGGCACGCAAAAATGTCACTTTTTCTGCGGGGCACACAAAAATGTCACTTTTTCTGCGGGGCACGCAAAAATGTCACTTTTTCGGAGGGGCACGCAAAAATGTCACATTTTCGAAGGGGCACACAGAAATGTCACAAAACGATCCTGTCACTTTCCGGAGGGGCACACAAAAATGTCACGTTCGATGTGGTTGCGCCACATCAGCATTACATTCATCGACGTACATTTTTCTAATGTTGGTCACTTTTTGTTCTTTCTCTCACNGGGGGGGGGAGAGGGGACTTCGCCGGGGATTCCGGCCGACGGGCGTCCGCAGGAATCCCCGCTCCATCAGTGGAGTAAAAAATCCCTTTTCTGTTTTCTTTTACATTTTGTCCAACTCTATACCCTCATTTGACATACAAACTACGAACAAACCCACTCCCTAATTACACCAGGGGTTTTAAGTTTATTTTTGCGCAGACACCTGCTGGGCCCCGCGGTAGCGAGGCCCAGCAGGTTCCCTTTTAACGCAAAGGGAGTCCCCCCCCATGCAAAATCCCTGCAAACCATTTACGAAAAATGACAAACCCTTCTGTTAAGGAGTTTGTGATGATCAGGTAAAAAATGTGACATCAGCATGTCGACGGCGCATCCATGCGACGTCGACATGCATGTTTTGACAAGCAAGAGGGGCATATTGTTCATTTTTTCACAGTTGCGTCCTTGTCGAAAGGGCGGATGAGGCTTATTGTTCCGACACAGGGGCGAATGGGGCTTATTGTTCCGACGGAGGGGCGGATGGGGCTTATCGCGCCAACGGAGGGGCGGATGGGGCTTATTGTGCGAAACGGGGGGTATATAGTCACTCCGCCCATGATAAAATCAACCCTTAATAAATAGCGGTTCAGCAGCCTACCATACTGTGATAGCCATAAAAAGGGCGCACCACCTGATTCTATCAACTGTGACCATGAACGCAGCCGCTGGGGAAAGATTCGTAAGTGGGAGAAACATTGATGAACGTAGCCCCTTAAACGATTTTCGATCTCCTTAAGTGTTTCCTACTGTCAAGAGATTCAAAGATGTGCATCGTGGATGAAAATAAAAATTTAATAATACTTGAATAGATGATATTTGAAAAAAACCTGCAGAAAACTGGATTTTTTTTAATATTTGAGCTGTATTTGTACCATCACAATATATTGAAATGATGATGGAAAAAGAAATGTGAACTGCAATGAATTGAATGATTATTTTCAGAATAATAATTGAAAAGAAGTATAAATGTCATGAATAATTCCGCTGTACTCTTAAAACTAAATAATACATATCATTAATGAATTTTTCATATTATACCTTAGATTTAAAAGAAGATACAAATTTACAATATGATGAATATTGAATGATTGGGGTTACGTAGTAACCCTATGCAATCGGTTCGGTATCCAAGAATCAGCGCTGACGTCAGAAAATCCGCCGCACAAGGACTTCCGCGACGGCAATTCTGTCTGCGGTCGGTGTTTCTGTCCACCGACAGCCCATCGAGTATTTTCTAGGCATTTTTTTCAGCACTTCTGTCGCGTCCGAAAGACAGGCCCTCTCTGAGCGCGATTTTCCTTGCGGAAGCGACTTCCAGTCCGAGAAACACGCGCGAATCGGACAGACTTCGCGCAGCAACCAAGGTTTTTTCTGAAACAGATACCGGACATCGCAAGCAAGCACTTGACTTCACCGACGATGACTTCTCGGACAGGAGGGGAAGGTCGAGCAAAACTAGTTTCCAGGGCAGATAACATGTTTGAACCCGGCTGCAGTCTATTACTACGTAACCCCGATGCAAGCCTGCGTGCAGCCAATGCCACTAGTTTAAATTAATGAAGAACACATGATGTGGTATCCTTCTTGTAGCTGGAGGGCCGGTTCGGCCCTCCTTCCTCGCAGAAGCGAGGTGTGGTTGCGCACCACCCCTCGCGTCATCGAGGGCTGGCCAGCGTCCAGCACTTCGTTGGACGCCAACCAGCTCATTGCTGGCCGGCGGAACGGCCGGCGGCCAGCCAAGTGACCGGCCGGCCATCGGCTGGCCAGCCACTAGCCGCTAATCGCGGCCTCAGCCCGATCGGCAACTGAGGGGCCACGAGGGCCTCGAGGGCGAGGCCTCGTGGCCTCGTGCCCTCGCCCCCCCTCGCCCTCCTTGCAAACGAGTAAGAGAGGACAAGGGATAGGGGGAGCAAGGGTGAGGTCGAGAAAGCTGGAGCGAAATTGCTAACGTGACTCCCACGCAACGATTTCGCGCTAGAATGACAAAATGGAAATCAAAATTTGTTTACGACGAACTTATACATAAAAAAATGGAATAACTCCTGCGAACACACGAGTTCGAGGTAAAAACCTGTGGTTTGGGTCCCAAAACCAGGAGTTTGGTTAAAAACAAAAATGGGCCTTCGGAGACTCAAAATATTTGAGTCTCCCTCCTTTGGGTCGTTCATGACGATTGACCCTCAGTCTTGCGAAGGGGATGAATTCCTGACGCGGATTGAGAACGCCATTCTACGAACACCGACAAAGACTTAAGAGCAGCAGTTGGAGAGAAGAAATGTTACAGTGGTTCTCAGAGCCTGACTACCCTCGAGACCCAGAGTTCGACAGAAACGATGGCTACGACATGGATAAAACGCCGCAAGCAGCTACAAGCGATAGTAGAAACGCCACAAGGGACTACGACATCTACTCTTCACTGTTTGAAGTGCTGTAAAGGGCGTTAGGAAAATAGAAATGAGCTCTATTTTTTGGAGCTTCTTCTCCACAGCCTCTCCTCACCTCCACAGGTCCTAAGGTAATTTTTGGGGACGGGATGGGGAGTACCCACCCCCAAACCACCAAGTTTTCTCCTATCTTCAAGGTTCCCTCCCTACCTCCTTCAACCCAAGAATTTAGACAGCACCCCTGCCCAATTCTAGTGACTCTCACGGCCTGACAGCATCCTGAAAAGGAGGGTGAAACTTTGAAGACCTTTGGCATCTGCCGCAATGCCGCCGGCTTAAGGACGCCGCCCAGGGGCACGAGACGTGCCAAGAAGACGCAAGAAGAGACCAAGAAGACCAGAAGATAAGAAGACAAGAAGTTAAGAAGAAAAGTAGTCATTTTGCTCTTGACCTTGTACTCACTTGAGTTCTTGCTCTTTTTCCACGTTTTGTGAGCGGTACTCACACTTCTTGTTACTCGCCTGTATTTGTAATTTCTATTTTCCTAGATCCTAGTTACTGCCAAGTGCCATGAGTCACGGCTTAGGAGGACAAGATTCTAAACCCACAACCTTGTCATAATGTGGCTGTCTAGGAAAATAGAAGTTTAAATTGAAATTGCTTCACCATTTAGGAGAGCTAGATTGTAGGAGGCGATTCCTCCTTTAAGTTGTGGGGTGATCCTCACAACGACCTTCATGTGCTAGTTGCACGAACGACGAGATGGCAAGTGCCGGACCGTCCAAGACAAACAAGGGCAAGGTGGTGACGGCCTCACCACGAGCTCTCGGCGGACTCTAAATTTTGGGAGCCGCCGCTGCGAGCACGGTTGCCAATCTAAAGGCAACCGTACCGCCAAGGGGAACCCTACTGCCGAAGGCAACCGACGGCAACCTCGGCGATACGAAACAACGTGCGGTGGCCAAAAAGGTGCTTGACAAGCATGTGGACGTGCACGTGGGTGACCCCCTTGTGACGGATCATGCGATGGAGGAGGATCTCCTGTGGGGATACTTTGACAAAGAGCACGTCGTCGACGATGGCGAAGGCGACGAGGATCGCAACCATTGCCATAATCGTGCGATGAACTCGAGCCAATTCCTGAAGAAGGGACAGACGCGCACCGTATCGACTGAAGCTGCTGACGGTAGTGATACTACCGAGAGTAGCAAGGAAGCTCAAAGCAGCCATACGGGAAGTTCCCGCGAGAATGAGCCGGAAGACGTCACCGGAAAGGCAATTCGCGATGACCGTTGTAGGCTCGCGGAGTTTTCTGCCTAGTCAACAGGTCGACTCAAGATCACTACCAATGGTGGAGATACGGCACCACTCGTAGGAATGGGGGCGGCCCCTCCTTCCTACGATGCGGCCGCAATGGGGCAAGGCAGCGCCCAGTCAAGCTTCGTCGCCGATGTCAGTCTCCTCTAAAAGATGGGACTCCTTGAGGCGTGTATGTGAACCATACCCTCTTATAGTGGGTAAGGGTGCACGGACAATGCGAGGCCCTGGAGGCTATTGCCGATGCTCTAATGATATCAGAGCTCAAGTTCTCGTTCAAAAACCTGCTAACCTACGTCCGACAGAGTATCACGGACCTTGATCGTGATTGCCAGCTGCAGCGCTTGGTCGCCCATGAGGAAAGCCACCTATGTAAGGACCTTGACAAGGCATTGCAGAGCGTGACCTAGGTGTTGATGCAACAACAAGCGGAGCGTACTGCAGCTGCGGATGCCACTGCTGGTGACTGCGACGACTTGCCTCCCTTGACAACTTCGGGGTCGATCATGACATTCCTCCATAATGCGGAGATCTTCCGAAAGGGCGTGAAGCTGATCGTCTGGCTGAACTACATGGAGCACATCCTATGTGTCCACAAGGCTCCACTCCGCTAGTGGGGCGACCTTGCCATGACACAGCTTGAAGACAAACTCTTCAAGAACGTGGACAAGGAGTGGACTACGCAACAGCCGCACCTCGAGTGGCAGCCCATGCAGTGGGAGGCCTTCTCCGCCATCATACGCAAGAAGTGCACCCAACGTGAGGAGGCGCAGCACGCCTTCCACCAAATCGAAGCCTTCAGGCAGCTAGGAAGCTCGCTCAAATCCTACTTGAGCGAGTTCCCCGCACTCGTGGAAGAAGTTGAAAGTTTCACTGAGTGCGATCGGACACAAACCTTCAAGTACCCGGAGTGCATGTTGTTGGAGTACTTGAGTGATGGTCTCACTAGCGAGAAGCTAAAGGACAAGACCACCACAACAGCCAGTGAACAAGAATGGACAAGCTGGATGGCGTTGCGCGATGACATGAGCAAAGTGTATTCGGTGAACTTGAAGCACTACTCTGATGCACGGTCAAACGCACGTGCACAGCAAAGCCGCGACATGCACATGGACGCTGCAGGGGCTAGTGGGTCAACTGGACAGCAAAGAAGGGCCAAGGGCAAGCAGCTTGCAAACCCTCCAGCCAAGAAGGCTAGTGGATACAAGGATCCCAACAACAAGTGTAGCCGCGAGAATGACGAGTTGTAGGCGGCACGTGAGCGTTGCAACACATCCTTCCGCAAAGGGCCCTCCAAACTGCATGCCGCCGAGCAACTTTAGGGCTCCGTCCCCTCATGTTGCTGGGGGTGCACAAGAGGATGCAACGTTAGCTAGAGCAGTAGCGCCTCGTGTGGATGGTGCAACAAGAGGCCGCGGACAGGGCCGTGGACAGGGTCGCAGTCGCAGCAATGGGCCCGGCCGTGGTAACGGACAAGGCCATGGCTCGGGTTTTCTCCACCCCTTAGTGACATCAATGGGGACCATTCAGGGGAAAAACTAGATCACGAGTGTGGGTTCATGTTTTCAGATGTGGATGCAAAACAAATTGTGTTTTTGAGGAGTTCAAATTTCTCTGTTATCTTTTCTCCTCTTGTTGAACCGCATTCTACACTTGCTGAAAGACATTTCCCACTAAACCTTGTATCTCCGGGCGAGATGCATGATCTTACATGCTTAGTGGTGGCAATAGCGACCACTGTGCAAGAGTTTTATGACACAATGATTGAAGCAAACACCCTCAAAGGTATGAGTTCAATCACGTTTGTAGTACCCATAGTCGACGATTTTGAACCAGTCAAATTTAAAGACTGGAAGGTGCGAGCCAAATTCACACGTGCCCCCAAGATGTGGATTGGCGTGGGTGAATCATGGGAGTTGCGACGCGCGTTGTACAGATTCCGTGTTTATCACGAACTCGGCTTGCCATCATCGTGTCTGTTCATTCGGAAGAGTGGGGGGAACATGACGATGCAGTTCAAAGGACACCTAGCTAATGCTCTCGTGATTGTACTGGCTGACACTAGAGGGGACAGATCTTTTTTTAGCCTTGGCTTTACCCGACAAGTTGGCTTGAGGTACGAACCGTCGAATGATGCGGTTTTTTTCGGTGACAACCGTACGGTACCTGGGAGTACTTGTAAAGTGAAAATTTGTATTTAACGGTACACACAGAGTGTCACGTTGAAGATACTTAACCTTCTCAACCCATTTAACGTGGTGCTACGCGACCCCTGGCTCCGAAACAGGAGGAAAAAGTGCTTTAAATCAAAGCATTTGATCTTTCGAAAAGGACAACGCCGCTTTACGATGATTCCGAGTACGGAATTATCACCGACCCGACACAACGTCCATGCCAGCTTGTCTGCAATACAGGTCAAGTGACATATTGGACAAGGATGTCGATACATCTTGGCTCAGCAGCAGAAACTTGAGGACGACGTAACGGAAGACACGCCACAAGAGATCAGATCTCTATTGGTGGAGTTCTCAGATGTATTCCAACACCCACCGGATGGGCTTCCACCAGAAAGACACATTTTAACCATACAATTCCGGTGCAAGTACAAGTGACTCCTCTATTCAGACCCAAGTATCGCCTTAGTCCTGTAGAAAGGCAAGAGGTTGAACTCCAAATCAAAGAGTACCATGCAAAAGGGTTGATTGAGCCCAGTAGGTCGCCGTACGGTGTGCTAATGCATTTTGTGAACAAAAAGGACAGTCGTTTACGCATGTGCGTGGATTACCGGGCGTTCAACAAGCTGACGATGAAAAATTGATTCCCCTTACCGCAAATTGAGGAGCTTTTTGACCAACTCCAACAACAAAAAGTGTTTTCGTCGTTGGATTTGTCTTAAGGGTACCACCGAATCCGCATCATTTAAGATGATGTGCTAAAACCGCATTTTGAAGGCACATCGGACACTATCAGTTTCGGGTGCTTTGGGCTTAGAAATGTCCCGGCAACCTTCAAAGGAGAAATGAACCGAATATTTGTCAAGAAACTCGAACAGTTTGTCTTGGTTCCCTTGGACGACATCTTGGTTTTCTCCAAATCAATGGAAGAGCACATATAACATCCGCGCAAAGTTCCTGCAATCCTTGAGGAACAATAATTCTATGGGAAATTGAGCAAATGCAAGTTTTCACAAGATGAACTCGAATACCTTGGAGTCATCGTTTGCAAGGACGGCATCCGTGTCGACCAACAAAAGGTCCAAGCCGTTGTGGACTATACAAGTTCCATGAATGTTGGGCAGATACGATCTTTCCTCGCCCTTGTAAACTAATTTTGACGATATATGGAAGGGTATTCGATCCTGGTAGCACCGCTAACCAGGCTCACGCGAAAAGACGTGCATTGGGAATGGACATCTGACTATGAGAACGTTTTTTTCAAGGTTTAAGAGCTCCTATCCACGGCGCTTGTCCTAGCTCTTCCGGATCCATCGCAACCGTGGGAGGTTCGATGTGATGCGTTGGTAGTAGGAGTCGGAGTTGTCCTCATGCAGATTGGTCACCCAATTGCGTATGAGAGCCGGAAGCTCATTCCCGCGGAAACGCGGTACACGACTAGGGATCAAGAGCTCCTTGCAGTTGTACATGCTTTTAAGATGTGGCGGTGCTACCTCGAGGGTGCTGAAGGGGGTGTGACGGTCGTGACCGACCATAATCCACAATTGTTTTCTCAAACGCAACCGAACCTGTCAAGACGGCAGGCGCGTTGGAGTGAACACCTAAGTCGAATCTCGTTCACATGGGAATATCGGCCAAGACTTATCAATGTGGCCGATCTACTCAGCCTACAGCCTGTGGAAATTAAAGCAACCACAGAGGTGAGTGGGTGTTTTATGGCAATTGCAATAGTAACAGTACAACCACCAGATTCCCCTACACCTCTACGGCAACCACCACAAAAGATTATCCATTACAACGGTTTTGTAAATATGATCCGCATGGGATACTGTGTTGATTCTTGGTTTTAAGACACTCAAAATCAGGACAAGTACGGCTTGGTGGAGGCTGTAAGAATCTTGTGGCACGGAGAACAAGTTGTTGTGCCAAACTCGGGAGACATTCGGGCAAAGGTTTTCTCCCAGTTCCACGACCCGCCGGTAGCAGGTCATGTGGGACCCGGAAAGACTGGATAGGCACTCTCGGACCACTATTGGTGGCCAGGGTGGAGTGTTCATGTCCATAAGTATTGCATGAAATGCGACCCATGTCTTCCAAATAAGGCTAGCAAGAAGAAGTGTGCAGGAATCCTCCAACAGTTTCCCATTCCCGGGACTGCATCGGAGTGCTTTAGCACTGACTTCATTACAGGTCTTCTGAACATGGCCTGTGGCCATGATGTAGTACTAGTGGTTGTGGATCTTTTGACGAAGATGACACACTTAATTCCTACAACCACTGATGTGAACGCAGAGGAGATTGCTCGTGTCTTCTTTGAGGGTGTCGTAAAGTACCAAGGCTTGCTGTTGCGCATTATCTCCGATCGAGATAAAAAAATTGCTAGTACGTTCTCGCAAAAGATGCATGAATACTTTGGCGTTGAATCGCAAATTTCGACCGCATTTCAGCCTCAAACTGACAGACAAACAAAGCGCATGAATCACACTCTGGAGCAGATACTCCGCATGTACGTGGACCCAGCCATGCATGATTGGGACGCATTCCTAGCACCGGCAAAGTTTGCGGTGATCAATTCGGTGAACGAGTCCCCACAGTTCACACCGTTCCTGTTGAACAGTGGTCGGCATCTAGTGGTACCCTCTTCATTGGTGAAGAGTGGGAGTACAAGAGAGCAGGTTCCTTCCGCTCAAGCCTTTGCCGAGCGCATTGACTCCTTATTACAGAAGGCGAAGGGTCACCTTCAAGCAGCTTGGCAGCGACAAAAGGCATATGCGGACAAAGGTCGCCGGGAGGTCTCGTTTGACATCGATGAGAAAGTGCTGCTTAGCACTAAAAACTTGCGGTTAAAGTCGCCAAGAACAAGAAAACTTCTACCAAAGTGGATTGGGCCGTTTCCCATTGTTGCACGCATCAGGCCAATGGCATACCGATTGCTACTTCCACCGAGTATGAAGATACATTACGTGTTTCATGTAAGCCTTCTAACTCCATACATGATAGAAGGAACCGTTGAGCCACTACAAGCGGTCATAGCTGCCAACGGCCAATACGAGGTCCTTCGCCTACTCCAACACCGCGAGCGAACTCTTCAGTCGCACATTGTCAGGGAGTACCTTGTTCATTGGGCCGGTTGTGGTCGTGAACATAATTCATGGGAGCCCGAATCTCAGTTGCCCACAGGGGTGGTCAACGAGTACTTGAGCGAGCTTGCAGCTCGCACTGATCGACACGTGGGAGGAGGTACCACCTGAACGCAGAAAAAGTGAACAACATTCTTATAGTGCAGCATTTGTAGACAGCGACCAGAGGAGGTTGGGGACGCCCAACATGGTTGTCGCGCGGATGCTCCAGCCTAAAGGGGGGAGGTCACTAGCGGTGCTCACCTACAAGCTGCAGCTTAGGTCTTAGTACCATGCACGTGTTCATGTTTAGTTGGTGATTGAAATCATTAATTTTCTTTCATAATGTTGATGACTCACTGACTGGCAATCCTACTTGTTGTTCATGAACCGGGAAGGTTCATAATAAGTGGGGAGGAATGTAGCCGGGAGGGAGGGCCGGTTCGGCCCTCCCTCCTCGCTGAAGGGAGGGGTGGTTGTCCATCACCCCTCGCATCAGCGAGGGCTGGCCGGCGGCCAGCACTTTGCTGGCCGCCGGCCAGCTCGTTGATGGCCGGCTCGACGGCCGGCGGCCGGCCAAGTGACCTGCCGGCCACCGGCCGGCCAGCCACCAGCCGCCGATCGCGGCCTCTGCCCAATCGGCGGATGAGGGGCCACCTGGGCCATGAGGGCGAGGCCTCGTGGCCTCGTGCCCTTGCCCTCCGCTCGCCCTCCTTGCAAACGAGCAAGAGAGGACGAGGGATAGGGGGAGCGAGGGTGAGGTCGAGAAAGCTTGCGCGAAATCGCTAGCGTGCCTTGCACGTGACAAGTTTGCGCTAGAACGGCAAAATGGAAATCAAAATTCGTTTACGAGAAATTTCGACATAAAATAAGCGGAATAACTCGTGCGAACACACGAGTTTGAGGTAAAATCCCCGGTTTGGGTCCCAAAACTAGGGGTTTGATTAAAAACGGAAATGGGCCTGCGGAGATTCAAGATATTCGAGTCTCCCTGCTCTGGGTCATTGATGACGATTGCCCCGCAGTCTTGAGAAGGGGGTAAATCCTTGTCGCGGACTGAGAACACCATTTTGCGAACTCCGACGACGACTTGAGAGCAGGATCTAGAGATACGACATGTTACACTTATGTTGTACATGAACATGAAAATCAAGATGTGTGTCCACTCATTGAATAAACTTAATGGCTTCATAGAGGGTCATTTAATCTCATGACAAAACTGTTTTGGATTTTGGAAGATGAGTGAAACCATATCCTAGTAGTTTAACTTGTTTTAGAAATTTGGATAACATTTGCATTCATTTTTCATTACTTATAGTCATGCAAGATTCATCATGAAATTTTTCAATAAATGATTCCTTTTTTAGCACGGTTTAGAAAAACAATATCATATTTAGGAGAGACATAGTTTTTTCGGAAGATTTTAGGAGAATGTTTCATTATAATACAAGTTTAACGAATTAAAATTCTCATCATTTTTTTCAATTGAAGATCACATTACACATTTATGTATGGAGAAAATTTCCAATATCAAGAATTATGGATTTTCTATTATGCACACCTTGTGATCGTTCAACAGTATAATGGGCTTTTTCAGATCGAAAAATGTATGAGGGGTTACTTTTGTCAATGGTGCAAGTCCTCTCGATCCTTTTGCTGTCGGCCGTGTTCATGGCCAAAGTTAGTAGGAGCCTAAGCGCGCGCCTGATCATGGCTTCAATAGGAAGGGAGGTCGTTGACCGACGTCTATCATGGCCATATATGATGACGAGAGACACTTCATGTTCAAAGTGAATCCCGGTGCTACTTACGTTCAGCTGTTTGAGAACTAGTGCAAACAAGGCTAAAACATAAAATTACCCAAGGAATTTCACGTATCGTTGGCGATCTCAAAATGCTCGCGCTGATGACCTGACGGCCACCCGGAGCTTCAATGTGGCGTGCCCTTGGTCCATTTGCCAGGCGTTCGCTATCCAACTTTTGCGGCTGGACTATCCTTTGCCAGCTTTCGCAGCCGGCATGACGACCAGCAGCAGTGCTGCAGTGCTCAGTGAGCTCTTGTGACCGGTAGATGAGAGAAAAGAGAAACCTCGTTTTGGACGGCAGAGAGGTCTCGTCATTCTCGCTTGATTTACGGATTCGTTCACCGTACGACACCATGGCACTCAGCGCGCCGGCTGCTTCGCGTCTGGCGCTTCTTTCTGGCGCTGCCGTCCTCGAGAGATCCTCCACCCGAAAGGCCTCCAGCATTGGGATTGATGGTTGGTTCCCGACTCGTTGCAGTAGGAACGGCGAGTCAAACTGGACAGCTGGCCGGATCTTTCGGCCGACCCTCCACGGGACCCTTTTCGTCTGTCATTCCCGTTGTGGACGCCACGGATCCAGTCGCTCTTCTCCTTTCCTCTCCACTTTTCTGCCGCGCGTGCGGGCCATCGGTTCAGCGTTCGCCTCCGCACCAATCCCGAGACCTGCACCTGCCGTCTCCGAAGACACTCCCAAAGGCGGCTCGTCCTGCCGTTCGCGAATCAGTCTAGGCCAAAGCGAACGTTGTCGCTGACTGCTCTCTCGCTATATGTGGCTCAGAATCTCTGAGCTGCAACAAGGCCTTCTCCGCAGCAAGTCGCGGCGACAGTGACTTGCCGTGCATGCCGCCTCGTCACGCGAGCCAATGCTCAGAACTGACTGACGGATTCCCTCGTGTCTGCGCCTTGGACAAAATATCGCTCTGGCATTCGGCAGGGTCCGGCCCGGCCCCCTCTACTTGTCTTCTGAAAAAAACGCCAGCAACTCTAATCCCTATTGAGATCTGCGAGCCGATTCCGCATTGCGTTGCGAAGCACAGCGCCAAATCACACCAAGGGAATGGCTATGGCCCAATCTGCAAGCTCCACGTGGAAGCACTCTTTCCAGAAAATGATTGGAGTAGCCGCGCCAGAAGCGTGGAAACATTCGCGTGGCGCCGCCAGCGAGCGTCGAGGTACCACCACCAGAGCCAGCAGCGTTGGCGGCGGCCGACGAAGAAGTAGAACCAACGTACGAACTTTGTCAGTTCCAGAACGTTCCGAGGACGGCGAGTCGCGAAATGAGGGCAATGTGGCGCTCGTGCTGCTGCCGGATGGTTCCGTGCAGATGTTTCCGCTGGGAGTCCGTGTCGCGGACCTTCTCACGCTGTTTCCCGAGTGCCACATCAGCGGCGCTGACCAAGGGCGGCTCGGTCCTACGGCGCAACTGCAAGCGGGCGAGACGTATATCCTATCCGAATGTCAGCCAATCGTGCGCCATTCTCTCTCTTCGTGCGCAACAAGCGAAGCTGAGCCGCGCGGATTTGAAGCCTACAGCTGTGAGCAGCACCAGTGGAAGGAACAGCNCAGGTTCCACTGGTTCTACCAGCCTGCTCTGCGGGCGCTACGTTGGCTTTGAGGCAGCTGATCAATGCCGTGAGCACCAGCACCGCCGCGAGCACCAGCACCTGAGGCAACACCACCTGCAACAGCATCACCACCGGCAGCAACACCAGCAGTGGAACACCATCTGGGAGCAGCACAGCGCACCCCACCCGGCGGAAGCGCGATATGTTTGCACATCCTTCTCCGAGGGTTGCAGGAGCCTTTCATGCGAGTGTCTCTCCTCCGAGTCAGCGGTGGAGCAGGCAGAGTGGAACCTGGCACAGCAGCCGCACACCGCCCCGCAGGCGTTCTGGACAGACCGTCGGAAACTACCGGATCAGGCAGGAGAAGTAGCAGCAGCACCAGCGGCAGCAGCTGAACGTGTCCCATCTTTCAAGAGAACGTATACTCCTCCTCTGCAGTGCATGGTGCTCGACGAACAGCGCACATGCAAGCACCCCATGGCACCAACAGCGCCGCTGGCTGCGGCATGTGCGCCGATGCCACTCCTCCTCCATCACAGCACAGTCTCCCGAACCGTCATCCACCCCAACCGTACCCTTCGGAGAGCATCCACGGACTCGGCCGTGCCTAGAGTGGGAACCGACTGTGAGGTGCACAGAGCTCTGATTGGCACTGGCACTCGAGCGCCGCCCACGGCTGATCGTCCGATGTCATCATTGGTGATGCACGGGGTTTCACCAGATCCACTGAACCCCCCATCATCCGGTCACCAGCGTGCATTCACGCCAGATGTCAGCCGATCCTCTGCTCCTCCTCCATCTGCATTTGGACCCACAGGACTACTCACTCCAGACAGAGGAGACATCGTGCCATACACCGACCTCATTGACTCCTTCGCATCTTGTCGCCCACACAGGCAATGGACACATTCTCCTTCCAAAGGCAGCACATCATCCATCACTTACCCTACGGCTAAGAGCAGACCGTTGTCTCCCATACCTCCGCCCTTCCCAGGTTCTGAGCACAACTTTGCCGCACACGTCCTCTCACAATGTTACAGCGCGCAGGATCGCCCACAGGGCAGGGGAACCAGCAGCTGCGTGAGCAACAAGAATGCTGGCACCACTAAGGCCCAAAGGTCTTGGGGAGGAGGAAGCCCTCAGGTGCTGAGTGTGGTTCATCTCGCTGGGTCTACTCTTGACA
Organism: Penium margaritaceum; assembly: GCA_023375785.1. Classification (NCBI taxonomy): domain Eukaryota; kingdom Viridiplantae; phylum Streptophyta; class Zygnematophyceae; order Desmidiales; family Peniaceae; genus Penium; species Penium margaritaceum. Next base: position 106,246 of record SZWC01001610.1, on the reverse strand, counting down.
ATGTGTCAGAGACAACAGAAACCTCTGGGATCATTGAGAAGTACGAGTCTGAGACTTCTCCAAAATGTCCCAGGCAGGTCACCACCACAACCAGCAATAGCATCAGCCTACAACTGTCGCCACCAGACAGTCCTTAGCAATCTCACAACTAGCTAGCATCAGACTATGCTGCTGGTGCACAGACGTGAGCTACAAATCCGCTAAAGAAAGGGATAGCAGCTCTCTCTCTCTCTCTCTCTCTCTCTCTCTAT
>SZWC01001610.1:56075-69596 GCA_023375785.1 Penium margaritaceum | reverse complement strand
AGAGAGAGAGAGAGAGAGAGAGAGAGATGGGAGAGGATAAACAAGAGGGATGGGACAAGCACAAGGATAAGGAGATGAAGAATCGTGTGTAGGAGGACAGGGAGCAAGATAGTGGTGAGGGAGGGGAGGATGGAAGAGAGAGGGGGGGAAGAAGATGAAGGAAGAAGAGGAGGAGAAGAAGATAGAAAGAGTGTGAGAGGATGGAGAGGAGGAGAGGTAGAGAAGTACGGGGGGCAGAAAGGATGTAGGCGGAGTAGAGGAGAAAGAGGGAGAGGAAAGGAGGGAAGAGGATTAAGGAGAAGATGATGAGGGGGAGGATAGGAAGGGGACAAAGTGTTGACATGTTGTGCTCCTTGCCATGAGTGGCGTTGATACTACTCCCTGGTTCGAACACTGAGGATTGGTCGAACACTTGATCTGAATTTTCATCTGGATTCCTTGGATTTTTCCATGCAGGATCGAGTTTTGGATTGCTCAATTTGAGTGAGTATTAAGAAAGTTATCCTAGCCCGAAGTTCGGGTGTTGAACGGGTGGAATCTGGTACCCGCCATGGGTGGCGGGATAATCCACCACCAGTGATCAGTGTTCATCTCCAATGATCTCCAAATGCAGCTGGGGCATGAATGAAGTGACCAGAGGGACCTCCTTGACTAGGGTGACACTCTCCATGACTTCTGGGCGAGGAAAGGCGCTCTGACGGGTCGTCATCGAAGCGCCTCACGTTGCCTAGCTTGTAAGGCAAGGTGGGCAAGGTGGGTTACTTCAACGGCGGTAGTAGGGGCCCTACTGCTCCAATTTTTATGTCCTTGGATGTGTTGGAAAACTTAGATCACATGCTAAAAGGATCTGATATAATCTCAATACGCTAACAAAGAAAACGTGTTTCGATTCAGTTCTTCTGAATGCAACGTGTTCAGTCCACTCACATCAGTGATCCTTGTGCTCCACACTCTTCACCATTGGTGTTCATTAGCTGCCCTAAACACCGGTAGCGTGTGTCAGTGAGAGCTAGGCATCCTTGAGTGTGAATCTAAACCCACTAATTCCAACAAAGGGTTATGGGCCCACATGCCTAGAAGGACCCTAGCTCTATACGCAACCCCCACGTGGCATGACAACGACTGAGCAAGAGAGCATCGGTGCCGTCACAAAGTTCGACAGGAATGGCTTCCCCTTGTAGAGGTGGAAGTTTGAGGTCTACCTCAATGACAAGAACTTGCTTGAGCTGGTCAAGGGTGAGGAGAAATTCCCTCCGGGATCTGCGAAACCGAAGGAAGTGGACAAGTACAAAACGTGTAACAAGAAGGCGCTTGCTTTGTTGGTGTTAGAGAGTTTGGTCACCAACTCTCTTTGTTGGTGCACTAATTCAAGGATGCACGGAGGCCGCAGAGGCCTAGAAGAAGTTATGCACTATTAACCTATCCACCAACCTTGCTAAGCAAATTTTTGTCTTCAAGAGGCTCGTCAACCTCCGAGCCAACGAAGGCGACGACATCATGGAGATCCTACAGCAGATCGAGTCCCTCCCTGCCGAGTGCGTAGCCACCGGATGGAAGGTCGACCCTCAGCTGCAAGCCATGATCCTCCTCCTGGCCTTGCCGGACAGTTGGAGTCCCATGATCACAGTCGTAGGCGACTCGTCCGACAATGAGCTCAAGTACCCGAAGGTAGCTGAGTACATTCGCAATGAATGGATGCGGCGTGGTGGGAGAGAGAGCGGGGCAACGTCAAGTTCCGCCTATGCCGTCCTCCCTCAAGGTGGAGGGGAAGGCAAGAAGGGGAAGGGTGCCAAGCAGGGCACCAGGAAAGGTGACAAGAAAGGGGAGTGCTACATGTGTGACAAAGAAGGCCACTACACATGAAACTGTCCCAACAGGAAGTCGGACCAGCCCGGGATGGCTGAAAAGGAGGACAACCATGCAATAATGGCAAAGGAGTCCGCTAACATGACAGATCCGGGAGTATCCATGATCGGGCCACCACACGCAATGCAAGCCCATGGCATTCGTCACCTAGGGTGCCTTGGATTGACGCATGGCAATGGCCAATGCCAAAACAGATTTGGCTGCCGGTGAAGGCAATGTTCGCATTGGGGTGGATGTGGACGGGGAGGCTTTCACCAGCACAATTCATGACATGCTCAACATGCCAGACTTTGGGGCAAATCTACTGTCAGTGAGCCGTCTTACTAACAAGGGGCTGGAGGTGCTCTTCAACAAGGAGGCCATCATCCCGAAGGAGGGGGACGACAAGGTAATTACACGTAGAAAGCAAGAGGACGACTTGTACGTGCTCCATGCAAAGATCCTTGACAGTTGGGCGCGGTCGGATGTCGCCCACCTCGCGAAGAAGGACGATGGAGACTTGGACCCATGGCATTGCCGCCTGTGTCACATTGCTCTCTCAACCATATGCGACATCGAAAAGAAGGAAGTGGTATGGGGTCTTGAGGTCAAGAACCTCGATGCAGCCAAGAATGACGTGTGCGAGCCATGAGTGGTCGGCAAGGTGACACGGTAGCCGTTTCATGGCAAAGGGACGCGTGCATCGACAAAGTTGGAGTTGGTGTACACAGATGTGTGCAGACCATTTGGGAGCTCCATCGGAGGCGCTTGCTTCTTTGTGAACTTCATCAACGATCACACCTGCAAGCTCTACCCCTACATCATCTAGAGGAAGAGCGATGTCTTGCTGTGCATGCAGGAGTTTGTGGCAGTAGTGGAGCAGCAAACATTGTTGAAGGTGAAGGTGTTCCGGAGTGACAGCGGTAGCAAGTACGAGGGATTCTCAGCATGGATGAAGAGCAAGGGGATAACATGGCAGAAAACTATGCCACATTCTCTACAGAAGAACAGTGTCACCGAGAGGGCGAACCGCACCATCCTCGACATGGTCCGGTCCATGTTGAGCAATGTCAGCCTCGCGCAATGGTACAGGGGCGAGGCGGCACGGACAATGGCGTACATCATGAGCCTGACGCCGATGAAGCCGCTAAAAGACGCGGAGTCCAAGGTGTAGGAGATGCCACAAGAGGTGTGGAGAGGGAGGAAGCCAACTATGGCTCACCTTCGCACGTTTGGCTGCGTTGCACATGCTGTTGTGCAGGCATGGGAGGGGTGGGACAAGATGGACCCGCGGACTCGCCGGTGTATCTTTGTCGTGTTGGAGTAATGCTCCTCACCATGGCAGGAGTGACTCCAAAAAGGAATACCAAAAAGACAAGCCAAGGTGGCTTAGTGGTTAATGGTATCCATCTCTAGAGGCAGGGGCCCGGGTTCAAGTCCCACAAGATCAATTTCTGCCCTGCCTCAAGGGAGGTGGAAAATAAATGCCAGGAGGCTAGCTCAACCTCTAGAATTCCTCCTTAACGTTCTAGAAGGCCAGGTGAGGGTCCAGGAAGGTGGCACACCTTCTAGAAGGGGTGACTTGTCCTACAAGGCATCTAGAGTTGTCTTGGTCTTCTAGATACCTTCCCTCCTACTAGAAGCAAGGTGAGGAATCTAGAAAGGGACAGAAGCTTCTAGAGGAAGGAAGGAATGCCTGCCTAGGTGGGAAAAGGACAGCCTACCAAGGGCCACTCTAGAAGCCATAGAATCTGCTAGGAAGCTCCAAATCTGGCATGCTTTAGTTTTCTGGAAAGCTTAGATCAGTTGCTATAAAATTCCACTGCTTGTGAGCCTTGATCAAGTGTTCATTCCCAGTCAATTCAGGCCAAAACTATTGCCTCACTCTCTGACCAGTTTTCTGCCATCCGTGGAACCAGTTGCCACCACAGTTTCAGTCTCTCCAAAAACAGTTGGTGGTGTGAACCAGCCACTGCTAGGGACCCTCCAGGGTGCACACTCACCCTCAGGCCAACACGTTGGTTACAAGAGCGGGATCAAGGCTTACCAGCTCTTTGAACCGCGGATGCAGAATATTGTGAAGAATCACGATGTTACATTCGACGAGGACGGCCGCTGGACAGATAAGGATGGAGGTCTCTCCAAGCGTGGAAAGTGGCTGCCACTCCTCGAGGGGGAGACACCAGAGGACGCAAAAGAGGGTGATGTACAAGCAGCTCCATGCGACGAGAACCATCCGGGGGATGGGGGAGCAGCTGATTTGCATTCAGCTGAGTCGGACAATGACTCCGAAGCGCCAGCAGTAGTGGAGTTGAATGAGGAGGCGGGAAGTGAGCTCGCATCTCCATGGGCCTCGAGAGAGGGGGAGCAGATCAGCGGTGTGACTGGCCTTGCAAGAGGGCAGCAGTAGCAACATCAGGAGCAGCCTCAACAGAAGTAGCCTTGGAGAAGCAGACGCGCAAGGAGGAGGAAAAAACGGTACGATGATCCAAAGGGAATCAAGACTAGGTTTGCTCGAACGTTATTTGCGCAAGGGGACCTTGATACCGTCAAGGAGGCATTGCAGCGGAAGGATGGGGCTGAGTGGGAGGGAGTTACAAAATCTATGCTCGCCTCCCATGAACAGAATGGTAATTGGCAGCTGATCAATAGGCCAGAGGGTACAAAAATCATTTGCTCCAAGTGGATCTTCAAGAAGATGCTCTTTCAGGAGGGGAAGGTCAAACAGTACAAGGCGCGGCTGGTTGAGAAGGGGTACGTCCAGCGGAAGGGTGAACACTACGATGAGACCTTCGCATCGGTGGTAAAGTTCACCTCCATCCGCTCCATCCTTTCGGTGGCCGCGGCGCGTAACTACGAAGTTCACCACATGGATGTGAAAACCGCATTCTTCAATGGCAACCTGGACAAGGAGGTCCTCATGGAGGTGCCGAAGGGTGTGGACGTACCGCCGGGGAAGGTGTGCCAACTTCGCAAGGCACTCTATGGGCTGAAGCAAGCTCCACTCGTGGTACCTGAAAATGGGCGGCTTTATGGCCGAGCTTGGCTTCAAACACTGCAAAGCGGATCAGAGTGTGTACGTGCAGAAAAAACCAGGGTTATACGAGGTCATGGTCCTTTACGTGGATGACCTCATCCTCATGTCACCGTACATGGAGGAGTTGGTGAACCTGAAGCGACAGCTAGGTGGTCGGTTCAAAGTGATCGACATGGGCGAGCTCGAGTACTACCTTGGCGTCGCCATCAAGAGGGACCGTAAGGCACGCTCGCTGGAGATGGGGCAGGCAAAGTACGTGCAAGAGGTGCTCCACCACTACAACATGGAGGAGTGCAACCCCATTGGCACACCCATGACCACCACGTGTGAGCTGAGCTCGAGCATGGGGCCGAGCACGGATGAGGAGAAGGAGGAGATGGCAGGTGTGCCATACCAGTTCGCTGTGGGGAGCATCATGTTTGCCATGGTGGCGATGCACCCCAACCTGGCCTTCGTGGAGGGCCGAGTGAGCCGCTGTGTTTCTGACCCCCGGCTGCTGCATTGGCAAGCGGTGAGGTAAACTCTGCTATCTCAAGGCGACAAAACAGTCACAGCTCGTGTTTGGAGGGGTAGCGCGTGAAGACTCCCTCGCGTTGGTTGGCTACTTCGATGCCGACTGGGCTGATGATGTAGATGACATAAAAACAAGGTTGGGGTNATGAGGAGAAGGAGGAGATGGCAGGTGTGCCATACCAGTTCGTTGTGGGGAGCATCATGTTTGCCATGGTGGCGATGCAGCCCAACCTGGCCTTCGTGGAGGGCCGAGTGAGCCGCTGTGTTTCTGACCCCCGGCTGCTGCATTGGCAAGCGGTGAGGTAAACTCTGCTATCTCAAGGCGACAAAACAGTCACAGCTCGTGTTTGGAGGGGTAGCGCGTGAAGACTCCCTCGCGTTGGTTGGCTACTTCGATGCCGACTGGGCTGATGATGTAGATGACATAAAAACAAGGTTGGGGTGCGTGTTTGTGCTTGATGGTGTAGAAGTTTCATGGGCACGCAGGAAGCAAGACTGTGTGGCACTATCTAGCACCAAAGTGGAGTGCATTGTGCTTGCAGAAGCCGCAAAGGAGGCGGTGTGGTTACGGTGGCTGCTAAAGGAGATCGGGGTGCCACAAAGGAAGCTGAAGATATTGAATGTGGACAACATGAGTGCCATCAACCTCACCAAGAACCCTGTCTTGCACAGGAGGACCAAGCACATTGAGATCCGGCATCACGAAGCGCGAGACTCGGTGGCGAAGGCAGATGTGGCTATTGTGCATTGTGGCACTAAGTGCATGCTCGCCGACGCCATGACAAATGTACAGCCTAAGGATAGGCACGACGCAAGTTGCATGGAGCTTGGTTTCTACTGTGACGTTTAAAGTGCTACTGGCTCCAAGGACAGGGCATCGAGGATGCGGTGCAAGGGGGAGATTGTTGACATGGTGTGCCCCTTGCCATGAGTGCCGTTGATCCTGCTCCCTGGTTTGACCACTAAGGAGTGGTTGAACACCTTAATTGACTTTAGATTTTGATTTTTTGGAGTTTTCCATGCAAGATTGAGCTTTGAATCGCTCAATTTGAGTGAGAATTCATAAAGTTAGCCTAGCCTGAAGTTCGGGTGTTGGACGGGTGGAATCTGGTCCTCGCCATAGGTGGCAGGATAATCCACCGCCAGTGATCTGAGTTGGTCTCCAATGAGATCCGAATGCAACAGGGGCAGGAATGAAGTGAACAGATGGACCTCCTTAACCAGGGTGAAACTCTCCTTGACTTCTGGGTGAGGAAAGGCATTCCAACGGGTCGTCGTCAAAGCGCCTCCCGTTGCCTTGAGTGCAAGGCAAGGTAGGCGGCTCCACCAAGAGTTACCTTAACGGCCGTTGCAGAGGCTGTACATATCCAATTTTGGTGTGCTTGGATTGCCTTGGAAAGCTTAGATCACAGGTATAAGGATCTGATGTAATCTTACTATACTAAGCAACAAAAAAGTGTTCTGATTCAGTTCTTCTGAATGCAATTTGCTCTTCCCACTCACATCCGCGATCCTTGTGCTCCACACTCTTCACCATTGGTGTTCAGTGGCTGCCCCCAAACACTGGTAGTGTGCATCAGTGAGAGTTAGGCATCCTTTGTTATGCCAAACGGATTGTAGATGGTGAACAGGTAGACGTTGCATGGAAGAAAAAGATTTAGAATTTGGGACACTTGAGCAATTCATGATAAGCGATAAGTCAGGTCGTCAGGTCCATAGTCAAGCAACGCGTGTGGAGTCGCGTTGTCAGTGGTCAGATTTGAGAAAGTCCGTTGAGAAGTTGGGAGTCTTCAAGAATCGACAGTGAAGATGCAAGATGCATCTTTATAAATGTGGATTCGTCTCGGTGCATCGCGAATTCGACCGAAAGGTCGTGACACTTCTATCGTAGATTCGCGAGAGTTGTCAAAGTTGTGAGAAGGGTCGTGAAGGTTCACTGGAGGCGAGGGCAGTTGGCCAATTTGCCCTTGATCATCGAATTGAATACCGAGGTCTCACGACACGGTGGGTTGTTTGTGTTGTGACAAAAATGCCCTCTTGGAATGATTAGAGACTTGTGCCTGTCTGGTACGTAACACTTCTCCCTCTTTTAGCCGCACCATCTTGGCGCACGCACTATTGTGGCCTGGTGACAGTGGTAGTAGCCGTCGATGAGATGATTGACGTCTCGGAGGTTGTCGTAGAGTTCCCAGCTGTCATGCGTGGCGTCGTAGCCGTGCCACTTGACAAGATACTCTGTTGTTTCACCATGCTGTCGATGACCGAGGATGTCCTTAATGATGTATTCTGTGTCCTCGTCAACTTGAACGGGAGGAGGGGGAGGGACATCTCTGCCGAGTAATTTCTCTCCTGGGTCTCGGAAGTGATTCACTCTGGTGATATGGAACACCAGATGAACGTGCATAGTGTCGGGGAGTTTTAGTCATGCAACCACGGGGGTTTGTATGCGCTCAATCTCAAATGGTCCCAATGATCAGGGTTTGAGATCCGAGTAGTCAGCTCCTCGAACTCTGAAGTTGGCTGCACTAAGGAGGATTTTGTTGCTAGCGGTCAAGACATCTTCCCTGTGATGCCGGTCAGCTGCTCGCTTCATTACTGATTTTGTCTTCGCAAGGGTCTATCGTGTTTCTTCCCAGATGTTGGTGAAGTCGCGGCGTTGGACTTCAACCGCGGGAATACTGCTTCGACTCTGTGGTCCAGCCGGTGTGGCAGGATTTTTGCCACAGACCACTTCAAATGGAATTTTACCTTTTGCGGTGGAAACTACCAAATCATATGCGATTTCGGCGTTCCACAACCACCCGACTATTTGCAGCCTACATGATGGAGTGCTTTTTCCAATAGGTGTTGGTCGAAGAGCAGTCGCGTTTCCTTTCCCAAGCCATTTGCCACGGCCCGCCTCCGCGTTGGACCCCCACGAAAAGGCCTGTTGGCAGACCCCAAAAAGCACAAGTCCTTGGCGTGGACGCAACCGAAGTCCTAGCCAGCGTGCGCAACTGCATCAACGTACGGATATGCTGCCACCACCTTTGCCTCTCCACTTTGCCTGCCGTCCAATGTGCCACTTGTCTTGTGCGGGCCTGCACAAAACAATGGCCAGAGACTCCTGGATGATGGTGTTGACTGCCCGCGTGACCATGAGGCTGCAGCCATGCGTGCGTGGGTGCAGAAGCAGCAGCGGCCGCAGGTGGAGGCTACTGCTCCGCCCTCTCCGGCAGTCCCCTCCGGACACCCAATCAGACATCCACCAACCTACGGTGAAAAAGGGAAAGCGAAGATGGTTAACAGGCCACCCAAGGCTTCGACAAGCGGCATGCACTAGACGAGGCTGCGCACAGGAGCCTCCCACATTGGAAAGCCAAAATCACTAGAGCCCCTAGGTAGTGACAGCTCCGCTGTTAGCGTTGCCAAGAGCAATAGCAGCACCAGCATGGGCGACAGGAGCAAACCCGACAGTGATAGCGACAATGACCCTGGCGGCTCTGTCCAAGGCCAAGATGACAGTTACGACACCAAATGCATGGCACTGCAAGTGTCCAGCAACACGACAATGAGTGACTCATGGAGTGCAGGTGGTTCCACGAAGAAGCGCNGCAAATATTACAGTTGGTTTGGCTGGGGCCATTTTAGAACAATCCACAAGTTATTGAAGCACAAGAAGACCGCCTACACGATTGGGAAACATCTCCAGAAGACATTTTGCACCCAAGATGGCTACTACGTCTTTGATATCCTTGTCGTGAGCACTGTGCATAGCTGGTTTGAGCAAGGGACGCCGGTGTTGAAGTCGCAATATGCCAAAGCTGTGGTGACGTCACCTTGGGTGACGCGGTTGCTAGAATTCCATCAGCGCACTGCAATCATGGTGACTTTCTACTAGGTCATCCCCCTTTTCATGCTCAACAGCAATCCCATCAGGATGCAACTCATGCCATCGGCTGACCACACCTTTGCACCCATGGGGTCAAAGGATGTGGGCNACTACGTCTTTGATATCCTTGTCGTGAGCACTGTGCATAGCTGGTTTGAGCAAGGGACGCCGGTGTTGAAGTCGCAATATGCCAAAGCTGTGGTGACGTCACCTTGGGTGACGCGGTTGCTAGAATTCCATCAGCGCACTGCAATCATGGTGACTTTCTACTAGGTCATCCCCCTTTTCATGCTCAACAGCAATCCCATCAGGATGCAACTCATGCCATCGGCTGACCACACCTTTGCACCCATGGGGTCAAAGGATGTGGGCATCTTGGAGTTGGAGGACAAGCGGCACATCACTGCCCTTGTCACAGTCTCCATGACAGGCGACTTTCTCCCCCTTCAACTCATCTTCGGCGGCAAGACCCGTCTGTGCCTGCCGCGCGGGCCGAAGGAAAGAAACATGGAGAGGGCAGGACGCATCTCACCTTCATTCCCAATCACTGGGCAAACGGTGACACGACCTGGGAGTGGGTGCGTAACATCGTTCCTCCCTACTACACGATCATGTGCACCAAGATGGGGCTAGAGGCTAGCAAGATAGACATGCTCCTTGTACTTGATGTGTGGCGGTCCCAAGAATGCTCATCTTCACGAATGGCTCGGCCAGCAATACCCTTACATCTGTACGTACTACGTTCCACCCGGATGCACGTAGAAGGCACAACATCTTCACGCCGGCCTCATGCGCCCATTGACGAACAAGGTTGAGGAGTTGTACGCAACTTGGGACACGGTTCGCACACGTGAAGTGCCTTCCATGTCGGTCGGCATGACCGTCCTCAAGGAGGAGCTGTCAATGCACCGGTTAGCAATAGTCTAGAAAACGGGTCCCGACATGGCAGGCCGCCAACCGCTCTTGGTATTGCAACCAAGATAACATATCACCTCAAACAAGGGGTCCACATTTTGGGTTCGTTCACTTTGTAACCTCACGAAGTTCACATGAAGGTCTTTATTTTCTATCCTTGGTTGGACACTCTGTAAGGAGTCTCACAGGCAAGAACTGTAAATGGATGCATGCAATGTACAGGCTTTAGTACTTGTAGAGCTTTTCTAATGTTTCTGCTTGCAGAGGCTCCATATGAGCCAACCTCAGCCTACACTCCTACTTGGTGCGTCCTAAGACCGCCAAGTGTTATCCTCAAGGCAGGCTCTTTAAGCTTCCTAGAAGCTTCCTATCCTATTCTACAGCACAAAGAAAAATGTGTCAGGAAAAATGTGCAGGTCCCCTGCACTGTTTTGATGCACCTCCCTCACTTTTGGGTTGAGTTTGGTGATGGGGTGTGACGAGGTTTGAAACCTGTCCGCGGACCTACGGTCAGAATTTCGACTAAGTCCCTTAGTAAAAAACTGCACTACATGATCCGGTGGTTTATCCACCGGACGCCTCGGCAGACCTTCCGGAGCAAATTCTCCAGATGGTTCTTTTGTTACTCGGTCCAGTCGATTATCCACCGGAAGTCGAGTCGCGACCGGCTCTCAGAGCCGCTACACACACCCCAGCTTTGGAAGACCATATCTCCCTGGATACTTGTCCGATTCCGGTGAAACAACTTCAATCGGATTCAGCAACTCGTCAAATTTTAGGAGCCATCATCCATTTTAGCATCTAAGTAATCCTTGAGCCGCTAGATCTACTGGAGAGGATTTCTCCTCTTCTTGGTGGCTCGTCGGCGCCTCCCGACGCCGCACTTGGGCATGTAGAGGGGCAACTTTTCAACAAAATGCGATCGTTGCAGGGTTTGAGCACGCAATCCATGAGCTCTGGTGCCTGTCCCAACTAGGCCACAAAGTTTTGTTTCCTATGATGATCTCCAGGGGACATACTCATTTTGGGCACTGCATTCCTGGCTTATCTCCAAAGAGACCAAGGGGATGCACTCCATACAACAGTGCATGCCTTGTCTTTCCATACAACCAGCCAGCCAGTCAGCTAGCCAGTGGACAAGGTGCATACCATTCAACAAATCTCTCCCTTGCCCCTCTCTCCATTTATCGTTCACTGGGCTCCATCAATGCCTTGGGGCTCACCCTTCCTCTACCGCACTCCTCATGCCAAATCCAAGATTGCTTTCATAGTGCAAGTCGCTCTCGAGCGGCTTGATCATGCAGTCAGCAATCATGCTCTTGGTTTTGCAGTGCTGCAAGTCCACCACGTTCTTCATGACCAGGTCACGTGAGTAGTGGTAATGTATGTCGATGTGCTTTGTTCACCGGGAGATGATCTCATCTTCAGCCATCGAGATGGCGCTCATATTGTTCACGTGTATGACCGTGGTTTCCTTCTATGGCACTCTCATTTCCCCAAGCAGGCTGCACAGCAAATGACTCTCCTTGCACAACTCAAACAAAGCAACCTACTCTGCTTGAGCCATGGACACGGACACACAATCCTGCTTCCTACTGGCCCATGGGACGGCAGTGCCATTCAAGATGCACCCGTATCCAAAGGTGGAGTTCCGGTCGTCAAGATTTCCTCCCCGGTTGGCGTAGGTGTAATACTTCGGGCGGAGGGGGTCCGTACCTTCTTGGCCTCCAAGGACAAGGCCCTTGTGACGTATCTTTGCAGGAAGCACAAGATGCCTTTGACTGCTTGCCAATGCTGTGGCCCTGGGTCGGCCACAAACCTGCTCACGTGTCCCACAGCATAGCATATTTCCAGACGAGTCCCTTCCATGGCGTACATGATGCTACCCACGACGGACTGGTAGGGGATGTCTTCCATCTACCTTCAATCTGCTTCATTGCTTGCCAACATGGAGGCCCTCAGGTTTGCATTGGTTGTCATTGGGGTGCCAACAAGTTTGCAAACTTCTCTGTGATGGAGCTTTAGTACCTCATCGATGTATTTGATTTCGTTGAGTTTGATGGTGCCTGCTGCTTGGTTGCAATGGATGGCAATCCCAAGGTAGTACTTGAGAGGTCTCATGTCCTTCATTTTTAACCTTTTGCTAAGGCCAGACTTCAGCTCATCCAATAGCTCGACCGAAGACGAGCAAATAATCAGATCATCCACATACAGTGTAACGAGCATCAACCCTCTCCCATCCTCGCACACGTACATGCCCGGGTCATTCTCGCAAAGCGCAAAGGAGGAAAGCGGTCATGAAACCATCCATCTCTTTGTACCACATCTTTGGGGCCTGTTTCAACCCATAGAGTGCTTTCACCAACTTGCACACCTTGCCCTTTGGAGCTTTGCCTCCTTCAGGCACCTCCATCAGCACTTCCTTGTTGAGTTTCCCGTAAAGTAAAGTTGTCCTGATGTCCATCTGGAGTATCTCCAGGTTCTTTTCGGTTGCAATGGCAAGGGGAGAGTGGACGTCCTGTTGTACTCAGAGCACTGACATTGACAAAACCCCTTTGCCACTACCCTCACCTTGAACTTTTTACTTTGCCATCTTGATTCTTCATCACTCGGAGGACCCACTTGGATCCCACCATGTGGGCCTTGTTGGTTCTATCCACCAGCACCAACGTACCGTTCTCAGTAATGGACTTAAGCTCGCTGTCCATTTCCTCCTTCCACTTCGCCGCATCCGAGTCATTGATCACCTCCGCCACTCTCGATGACTTTCCTTGAGCCATGCATGACCAGCTAAGGCCTATCCAATCGTCCTCATACCGCAAAGGTATTCTCCTTAGTCACAAACTCCGCTAAAGTACTGGTGTGGCTTCCTACCATGCTGCTAGTGCTACCACAGGTGGTGGTGTGTCCTCGTTCTCGTCGGAAGAGTCGTCGGACTCCAAGTCAGACTCGCAAGCCCCAGATACCTCGGTATCCGCGTCCATGTCAGATGTCACGTTATCCTGCGCACCTGCTCTCCCATTCACACCACCTGCTGGCAAAGGGAGCCAATTTTCTAGTGCTTGGTCTCCGGACTCAAGCAATGCTATCCACTCTCACACCTTGAGGGCAAGGATCGGGTCCAGCAGCTCTCCCTTTCCAATGATACGTTTGTCAAAATCAATGTTGCAGCTCCTCACAAGCTTGCCTGTTGCCTGGTCCCAAAGCCGATAGGCTTTGTGTGACGTGTCTTTCCCAACCATGATGCACTTCTTGGAACATGTATCAAGCTTGCCTCCACCTTCTCCCGACTGGATTTTCACCCATGCAGTTGACCCGAACACCTTTGGATGAGAGGCGT
>SZWC01001610.1:37652-55991 GCA_023375785.1 Penium margaritaceum | reverse complement strand
TGAGGGCAAGGATCGGGTCCAGCAGCTCTCCCTTTCCAATGATACGTTTGTCAAAATCAATGTTGCAGCTCCTCACAAGCTTGCCTGTTGCCTGGTCCCAAAGCCGATAGGCTTTGTGTGACGTGTCTTTCCCAACCATGATGCACTTCTTGGAACATGTATCAAGCTTGCCTCCACCTTCTCCCGACTGGATTTTCACCCATGCAGTTGACCCGAACACCTTTGGATGAGAGGCGTTGGGTTTCTTTCCCAACCATGCTTCCTGTGGGGTCTTCAGTGGCTTTTCCTGCTCCTTTCTACGCTTCCACAAGGTGGTTGCTGGTGTGAGGTTCAAGAGGTAGCAGGCCGTTGTTGTAGCTTCAGCCCAAAAGGGAGGTGGGAGCTTGGCGTCGAAGATCATGTTTTGCACCATGCCGTGTAGGGTCTGGTTCATCCTCTTGGCCACACCATTACTTTGGGGGTTGTAATGGGTGGTTTTCTTGTGGCGGATGCAATGATGCTTGAGCCAAGGATTGCATACCTTATACTAATCCCCGTTGTCTCTTCAGAGCATCTTCACCTTCTTGGACGTTTGCCGCTCTACCATGGCGACAAATTTGAGAAGCTTTTCTTTGACCTCTCCCATTTTTTTGAGGAAATAGATCCACAACTTGCGGATGTGGTCACTGATGAAGGCTAGGAAGTAATTGCTTCCTCTGTTAGACGTCGTGTGAAAGGGTCCGCACACGTCACTATGGATCAGGTCCAAAACATTCTCCGCTCGTTGACCTCCTTCCCCAAACGGCGTCTTCTTTGCCTTTGCTTGAAGGTATGGTTCACACAATGTACACCCTTTTCCATGCTTCATGGTGTACCCTTCCATTCCGCGGAATTCCTCTTGCTTTTGCATCTTCAACAACGTATTGTTGGTGTCATAGCTCAGCATCAGTGTCCTTATTTGATGTGGCGGCCGTATCAGTCGCCAGCTGCATCCTTTGGCTTCAGTGCCACTGTCTTGGTGGCACATTCTAGTCCCTCATCCGACGCCTTTGTGACTTTGATTTGAAGCATGTAGAGGTCGTTAGCTCTTGGAACTTGAAGCATGAGGCTGTCTTTGATGTACAAAATCTGGATGTCCTCATTTCTTTCGGCCACGGCTTCCTTGCTGGTGAACACCATGGTCATGTTGTTCTGGGTGATTTGTGAGACCGACAACAAGTTTGCTATGAAGGAGGGCATGTACACCACTTTTTGAAGATTGACCTCCTTCTCGGCACTGTTCACGTTCAACGTGATCACCTTATCCCCTTCGCCTATGGCTTGGACGACACCGCCATTTGCACACTTGATGCGCATGTCAGATTTGACCATGGAGACAAGTCTACCCTTCTCTTTTGAGGAGTGGTGGTTCGTTCCCGAGTCAAGGGCAAATACCCCAAGCCTTAGGTGCGCTGCCCCCTTCGTGGACAACCCTTCAGCCATCATGTGAGTGAGTTCCTTCTTCTCCTTCCCACCTTTTTCCCCGCCTTCTTTCCTAGGACTACGGCAGTTCCTAGCCCGGTGCCCAGCCTTGCCATAGTTGTGACAGTTGCCGGGCTTCTTGGAACTCTTCTCGCCACAATTACCTTTCCCTCCACTGCCACCGCTTCCACTGTTGCCTTGATTGGAGCGAGAGCTTGCACCTTGTCCACCAAAGCGAGAGGCATAGGCTGAAATATTTGCCTCACTGCCACTGTGTTGCATGGACTCATTGCAGACGTGTTTGATGACAGATCTGCCTCCTTCCAACCGCCAAGTACAGTGATCAAGAACCTGTAGCTTTCCGGAAGCACCGTCAGAAGGATTATGGCATGCATGTTGGGGTCGAGTTTCCATTCCATTTGCTGGACCTCTTGCAGCACGTTGTCGAACGACTACAGAAATGCGGATATCGATTCTCCTTCACTCACCCTCATCAACATCAATCTCTAGAAGATGAAGATCCGATTTGCTATGGCATTTGATTGATGCATGCGTGAGATTTTTGCGCAGGCCTCGGCAGTCAACGTGCATCATGTGATATGGGAGTGTTGAGTCTCGTTGATGGAAGTCACAAGTATGGCAAGAGCCATGTTTTTTTTTATTGTCCATGCTGCAAGGTCAGTCGTATGCGTAATCACTGTCGCATTGGCGAGTGTTGTCTCGGTCCCTTTTACAATGTCGAGGTAGCCATGCACGTTCATGAAAATCTCAAACTACCATTTCCACAAGGGAAAACCTGTTCCTGTGAATTTGAGCATACCCGCCTCAAGGCGGGCTTCAGTCGGATCTGCCATTTTTTGCAGTCGCTCGTCTCCTCTTCTTCGCTCCTACTCTACTTCGTTGAGGCTGATGAGGCTGATGAGGCTGCTGATTGCGACCATTGTCAAAGGTGTAGTTGGTTCCGTTGCATATCCCTCCTACCAGTGATCGCCTGTTGTGATGGTGCCATCGTGAGAAAATGGACTCGGGGTCGTACCACCTTCTAAAGGGGTAAGGGTTTATCTTGTTGGGGCTCGAGGGTCTTGTCCAACATGGACAGAGCTATTCCTTGTCCCCTAGTCTGCCACATGCAGCCTACCTGAAAAAGCCAATGGAGCCGATGGAGTAGATTGGAGCTGTCCAATCTTTGTGTCCCTGTTGTACCTCTGCGCCCTGCAAGACCACACGTGATTCAGTCTTGGAAGCGTGCCTTAGAACCAAAGTGTGGACCCATAACACTTTGTCAATGCGCCAAATAGCAACGGTCTAGAAAACGGGTCCTGACATGGGAGGCCGCCAACAGCTCTTGGTATTGCAATCAAGATAACATATCACCCTCGAACAAGGGGTCCATACTTTAGGTTCATTCAGTTTTAAATCTCACAAATTCCACATGAAGGTCTTCAGTGTCTACCCTTGGTTGGACACTCTGTGAGGAGTCTCCAAGGCAAGAACTGTAAATGGATGCATGCAGGGTATAGGCTTTTCCACTTGTAGAGCTTTGCTAATGCTTCTGCTTGCAGTGGCTCCATAGGAGCCAACATCAACCTACAGTCCTACTTGGCGAGTCCTAAGACTGCCAAGTGTAAACCTTAAGGTAGGTTCCAGTAAGCTTCCTAGAAGATTCTTGTCCCGTTCTGCGCCACAAAGAAAAACGTGGCTGTCGCGGGGTTTGAGCCCTCGACCCATGAGCTCTGGCGCCTGTCCCAACTAGGCCACAAATTTGTGTTTCCTATGGGCAGTGCATTCCTGGCCTATCTTAGAAAAGTCCAAGGGGACGTACTCCATAGAGCAGTGCATGCCTTGTCTTTTTTGTGCAACCAGCCAGCCAACCATCCGGCCAGTGGACAAGGTGCATACCCAAGTTGACTTCGACTTCTGACTTGAGGGGGTCAAGTCGGAGTCGCCAAGTCCGTCCAAGTCGACTTGGACGTCGACTTGACTTGACCCCCTCCAAGCAGCCGGGGACAATACACGTCCCTGTCTTCACTTGATAACAGGGAAAAAAGAAACCGACGATTTTTTTAGTGTGAGAGGGCAAGCTCGAAACCTGTTCGGCCAAGCGATCCCTTGATGCAAGTTGGCCTTGCCTTACTAGGGAGCTGGTTCTCCCAGCTTCACGTCATTGGTCGATTGCATTGCGTGCAACGTGGGGGATAGATGGTGCTCGAACAGCCAGGCACGTGTCAGAGATGGATCCTATCCTAGGGTCTTTTACGCATGCAGTGGGGGCTGTGTGTTGAGCATGTGCTAGCCTCGTGTGTATGTCGAGCGGCTCTGGCGGACCAATCATGAGCCGTCTTACACGTAAGGTACAACATGACGTGCCTGGGCTACAACCAAGGCATGGCGGTTGATGACGCCCGCCGTTGGCCACGAGCGGGAACCACCGTGGACCCCACACAGACACTCAATCGCGTGCTCGCTCGGTTGATGTTCTAATTCCACGCTGCCGTGAGTCATCGGGTTCACGCCGGACCTCTTGGAAGATTTTTGCTCAAGAAATACAAATTTTGGAGGATGCCTTGGGTGTCCAGAGAACCCGGTTGAGACATGGATTATGCCAAGATTTGGTGTTATCATGCATGATGAATATGCACATGAATATACCATGGAATCAAAAGAGAAATATACCAGAGTTGTGTAGGGTGTAGACATATGCTTAGGATACTCATGTGTAAGTGTAGCTTAGGTATGCCTTGTTAAAAAAACCGACTTGGGTGGAGCCAAGTCGACTTGGATGATGAGGCCAAGTCGACTTGGAGCTGACTTTCCGACTCCAAGTTGACTTCGACTTGGAAAAGGCAACATGGGTGCATACCATTCAACAGGAGGCATGCAGCTGGTTCTATGAAACATGGCATCCCATCCCAATGAGGAATTAATGAAGGCGGCGTGTGCCAAGGCAAACTTCTCGTGTGCATTCGATTCGATGTTCTAACGAGATGCTACTTCCTTCACAAGGAAGCTGTTGTTTGTTGAGGTCTCCATGGTGGAGGACTTTGTTGTTTTATTCCTATCGTGTTTTCATGTGCTAAGCTATGCCAAGAAGTTTCCTTGTGACTTTCCGCAAATGCTGATGTCATCCACGTAACCGTTGTGCAAAAGATGATGTTTTTCTCGCTAATCTTGTGTTTCGTCCAAAACTTGCCAAGCGTGTGTAGATGAATGTATTTTCTGTGAGCATAACACTTAAAATTCATAACGCACAGAAGGCATGGACCCGAACCCTCAATGTTTTTGGCATTAAAATATTCTTTTGGATCTATTCAAGAGCGTTCAGGCTAAAAAGTTCTTTTAGGATTCTAGTTCAAGTTCGTTCAGGGAAACGAAGTTTTTAGGCGAATTGTTAAAGTACACCCTAAATAATTCTTCTTTGGGATGTGGGTTTGAAATTCGTTCAGAGTTTGGGTTCACGTCTTCTACGAGTTGTGACTGTTTAATGTTATGCTCATAGAAAATGCATTCAACCACATTGGTTTGGCAATTACTGGGAGAAACATAGGATTAGCGAAAACAACGTTACTTTTTGCACCACGGTTACATGGATGACATCAACATTTGTGGAATGTCACAAGGAAACTTCCTAGAATAACTCAGCACGCAAAAACATGACAGGAACTAAACAACAAAGTCCTCCTCCTCCATGGAGACCTCAGAAAAGAATAGCTCCCCTGTGAAAGGACTTGCATCCTGCTGGAACATCAAATCAAACACGCGCAAGAAGTTTGACTTGGCCCACACCGCCTTCACCAATTCCTCATTACGGACGTGATGTCATGCATCGTAGAACCAGCCGCAGTCCTCTTCCTTGAGGACGGTCATGCCGACCGATGTGGGAAGCCTTTCACGCGTGCGATCTATGCCCAAAGTTGTGTACAACTCCTCAATCTTTTTCCTCAAAGGGCACATGACGCCGACGTCACAAGGTTGTGCCTTTGACGTGCATCCCGGCAGAATGTAGCACGNTTGGTGCACATGCTCGTGTAGTAGGGCGCAACAATGTTAGACACCCACTCACAGGTCGTGGCAACATTTGCCCAGTGATGGGGTATGAAGGTGAGGTGCGCCCCATCCTCTTCCATCTTTCTTGCCTTCGGCCCATGCGGCAGGCACTGACGGGTCTTGCCGCCAAAGATGAGTTGAGGGAAGAGGATATTGCCTGCAATGGAGACAGTGACAAGGGTAATGATCTACGGCTTGTCCTCCAACCCCAAGATGCCCACATCCTTTGACTCCATGTGTGCAAAGGTGTGATCAGCCGGCAGCATGAGTTGCACCTCGGTGTGATCGGCATTGAGCACAAAAATGGAGTCAACCTTTTACAAAGTGGTCATGATCACGGCACGCTGATGGATTTTATAGCACCCGCGCCTCCCAAAGTGATTTCACAACAACTTCAACGTACTACGCCTTCAGAATTGGCGTCCCTGGTTCAAACCTGCTGTATATCGTGCTCATGGCGAGGCTATCAATGACCCACTAGCCATCTGGGTTGTGGAATGTCTTGCAAAGGTGTTGAATGGATGCATAGGTAGTCTTATCGTACTTCATTACCTTGTAGATCATTGTGAAATTTTCAGAGCCAAGCCAATTGCAATACTTGCCGCTCTTCTTTGCACAACCACCTATACTCCCCGAATTGCTCGTCGTCATGTTGTTGGACACTTGCACTGCCATGCATTCAGTATCAATACTTTCATTTCCGCCTTAGACAGAATCGCCACAATCATTGTCGCTATCACAGTCGAGTCCGCCGCTGTCGCCCATGCTCCTGCTGCTACTATCGCTGTTGGCAACGCTAACAACACAACTGTCACTACCTTGTGGATCTAGTGATTTTGGCTGACCAATGCAAAGGGTTCTGATGCGCAACCTCGCCCCGTACATGCCTCTTGTCGAAGCCTTGGGCGGCTTGTCAACCACCTTCGCTTTCCCATTTTCAACGTAGGTTGTCAGACGTCTGACTGGATTTCCGCTGGGGACTGTAAGAGACGACGAAGCAGTAGCCTCCACCTGCGACTGCTCTTGTTGCTGCGCCTGCGCACGCATAGCTGTAGCCTTATGGTCACGCGGGCAGCCAACGCCATCATCCAGGATTCTTTGGCCGCCATTTTGCGTGGGACCGCACAAGATGAGTAACACGTATGACGGCAGGCATAGTGGAGAGGCATTGTTGGTGGCGGCATCTCTGTACGTTAATGTAGCTGCGCACGCCGGCTAGGGTGCTTCAGTTGCGTCCACGCCAAGGAACTGTACTTTTCAGGTTTTGCCAAGAGGCCTTCTGTTGGGGGTCCAACTTGAAGGTGGGCCGTGGAGAACGGCTTGGGAAAGGCGATGCGACCGCTCTTTGGCCAACACCTACTGGGGAAAGCACTCCATCTTGCATGCTGCGAACCGCCAGATGGTTGTGGGTAACCGATGTGGATGAAAAGGAAGCACCATGCGGATTCGTTTACTTCACCTTTCAATAGGCAAGCAAATCGAAGCACCCCCTTTTGATGTTTTGATACTTGAATCTAAAACATGGCAATATGTAGTGCAAAATCCACAATGGGTATTGAAATGGGGAGAGAGAACTCAGAGATCATAGACTGCTCGCGGTTTTGTGATCCAAGGTGTACCGTGCACCGTGGCCGCCAAGCAAGGCTAGTAGTTTCTAGCTTGGTTTGTTGATGAATCTAAAGATCATACATTTTTTTTGGCAAAAGAAAAGGGACTACCCAAATAATACCTTTGCCCAAAACCATGAGCAAAATTAGAGATTTCAAAAATCACCTAAAATGAAAATGGCAAAGTGAAATATCAGTTTGGTAGGTGCCATGTAGGGTGACGTGCCACCTAGCTGCTTCTTGAGATTGGCCAACTCATGGTCTCTCATCCGATAGGTCCCTTTCACCATCGTTCTACTGCTCAGCTTCAAGTCTATTTGTGGGTGATGTTTCACTGTGGAGGTGAATGTTGAGGCAATGTTTTGGAAAAAACTCCTTTGAACACCTCAACAAGTGGTGCAACCTTCTCCGGAAGGGTTGTGAAATTCACGAGTGTCGAGGCTGACATGGTTGCCTCGATTGTCATGACTTATTCTGCTTCCCCTATCTCCACATGGACTAGGCACGTTCAAGCTCCACACTGTAGATATTCCTTACCCATGTCTAGAGGTATCGGTTGGCATGTTACATCTGATACAACTTCTTTTGCTAGTTTAACCTCTGTTGCTTCTCGCCACTGTTCTTACGTTGTGGGTTACTTGACCAGAGGTAGGTGTCATTTTCTACCAATGATAATTATGTAGAATGATACATTGCTCCAGTCCACCTACAAATTGTACCAAAACAAGAACCATTGCTCAAGGATTATTCGTGGTTGCTCATTTGATAAAATTTTCAATCCTCCAAAATGCTACATCAAGTAGATCTTTGATTTGTGGTTAGAGAGGTTCACATGTTCAATGGATGTGCAGTTATCCATTGACAATCTATCCTTCAAACACTCCCAATTTGGTTTACAACCCAAATTTCTGAACCATGTTGTCGTTTACAATACTGTAAGATGCTCCTTTTTCCGATACTTCGGGTGCCATTTTACAACTTTTGCAACCACCTCAGTTGTACTCATAGTAATACCACTAATTGGTTGTCCTCGTACCCCTCGTCAAACTTTGCAATCCTATGAACCCTCATCTATAATGATGTGAACTGCTCAAATATGTGATGGGTTGGTGCAGATTCTTCCAACCCGACAAGAGCCTCGCCGTCTACTCCTACCCTTTGCCACTTTCGCACTCCTCCTTTTTTCTTTGTGGCTTCCTCTCCTTTTGGGCTTGCAGATTCTAATTTTGAGAGTCACATGAAATTAATCCCAGTTTCCTGAAAGTCTAGCATAGCCGTTACTTGTGTTAATTCACTGCGTCAATTTCCATCGGAGATGCGGCCGCCTCCAACGGTGACTTCCCTCCACCATGATAAGAATTGTGGCCTTTCGATAGCCAGCCATTGGACTTTGCAATCCGAGCTTGGGGCCATTGTTTTTGAAGAAACACGGTTCATCAAGGGTGTATTTGTTGTCGTTGAAGATTTCCCAAAACCACCATTTGTACCGGCTAAGCTAGACTCCTGACACATGCGTTGAAGCCTATATCATGCGTCAAAAGTCATTGTGCATTTTTCCAAAGCAAACGAGTGTAGCATGCGTGAAGTTTTTCTAGGTCTCCAATGGGTTGAGGGAGTTGTGCCATATTGTGTTTATCTACTCAAGAGGTAGTACGTCCATAGTCAATGATGTGAGAGTGGTCACGCAAGACGTTGATCTTGCTCCTCCGCTCTCTTGCTACCGTTGGATGGACTTTAGATTCACCCACTAACTCAAAGCCATACCAAGCAAACGCTATGCCACGAGGTTTTGTTCATTGTTGGCACCAGCAAAGGTGAAGTAAACCTCCAAACTCGTCAGCCACATCCTAACCATTGGTTGCTTCGAGTTTGCAAGTTTAAACATTTCTAGGAGTTTTTCAGCTTTGGGCTTTACTCAAGAGTTGGTTTTTCTCTTGGTGTGCACTACTTTGCCCGCACGCGAAAAATGAAGCTCATCCAACGCCTTGTTGAGTTTTTGTACCATATGCGTGTTGAGGCTTTCAAGTCTTGAAGATTTCCGGTACAAGTCCTCATTAAGGCGTGCTTGTCGGTAGGTGCCTCCTATCGAGCCATGTGTAGTCCCACCTAGCAACGACGGGGGAAATGGGGTCACTAAGCTTGAGGGATCCGTTACCGGATCGACTTTCGGATTTGTTGGTGTTGTGCCATGTGCTGTTGCTTCGTGGTTCGTCTCAACATCGTTGTTGTTCACGTGCTGCTGATCCTCCATCGCCAGAGTCTTTTCTGATTTTAGTTGCTTGTCGTCTGGTGTGCTCACTTTGTTCACTATTTTTTTGTAAGGTGTACACAATTTCAAATGGTGGAGATGTCCTGAACACTCATTCGATGTTGTCGCCTTGTAGTTAATGCGGCGGCTAATCCTCGAGCGTTGCTACTCTCTCATAGGAAGTGTTGCGCCAATCGAAACATAGGTGGTTCATAAGGATGAGGTGTGAAGCTGTATACAATTTAAAGAATACGGACAAATGAGGATTTTTTGTTAAACATGACTGTATTTTGATGACAAGTTTCAAACAACTCGAGCACATATATACAACAACAAGAATCACAATGAGGCATATGTTATGGTCTCTAGAGCCAAGCGTGCGAGATCGCACCATGAGTGGTTGCTTTAATGAGCTCCACTAAGAATTTGTTGGCTTCAAGAAAACTCAAGCACAGTTCAAGAAAAGTCTAGTGTTGTTGAGAAGTGAACCTAATAATATCAAAACATAGAATTGGTTCACGAACGTTTTTTAGACCATTTTAGAAAGTGGTTTAAGCTGTCACAAGCTTCTTGAACGGAACACCAAAGGTCAAGGCAGGTGGCCAAAATGCTCTTGGGTAATCAGCTTGAGATTTCCAAGGTCGACGTGCGGTGGGCCGAGTATGTAAGGATAGAAATGTCCACACTTGGAATTTAGGGACTCATGTACGTCAAGGATGTAACTGTCAGGTCTTTGACATACACGAGTCCCTAAACTCCATGAAAGAGAATTTTTCCATTAAATTCATGGCCCGCCAACCGAAAACTTCATGCAGTTTTCCGCCGTTTAGCCAAGGGCATTTTGGCCAGTGGTACCGACCTCTGATGTTTTGTTCCTAATGTATCTTACACATTTGACCACATTTTGGTCACAAAGCTTCTTATTCCATTGATATTCTGATTTTTTTTCTTAACTTCTCAACCGCACTGGATTCTGAAAAAACTACGCCTTGATATTCTTTAATGCACCCAAATTCTTGGCAGAG
Source organism: Penium margaritaceum (assembly GCA_023375785.1). Taxonomy (NCBI): domain Eukaryota; kingdom Viridiplantae; phylum Streptophyta; class Zygnematophyceae; order Desmidiales; family Peniaceae; genus Penium; species Penium margaritaceum. Next base: position 45,627 of record SZWC01001610.1, on the reverse strand, counting down.
CTTCTCGAATCTACCAATCAAGGAGCGACCTCGCACGCGTCGCTTGACTCGAGTATGGAAGACACAGCATATGCCTCATTCTCATTCTTCATATTGTATATATGTACTCAACTCACTTCGCACTTGTCATCAAAGTACACTTACTACTTAACACAAGTTATCTATTTGTCCTAAATCCTCAAACCGTCTTTTTTCCCACGCGTCATCCCTCTAAATCATCTACATTTTGCGTGGTGTAATACTTGTTATAATAGTTGAGCGACATTGGAAGGTGAACTCGCACATTAACTACCTTGAAAAAAACCTCGCGTAATTCCTCACTGCATCTCCACCGTTGAGAAGATCACTCACTTTGTGATGACAATATTGAGCGGAGCAAGTGCAACCGGAGATGAGTAGCAGTCCCCGGTGAGTACTCTAGTGATGGAGGAATAATAGCACATAAAAAATGACACACTCGAGTTGAACAAGACAACCGTGAAGACCTTTGTGGAAAATGGCATAATACCAAAGAACCTGGGGGCTAACGTGGTGACGGACCCCTTGGGCTCAGCGAATCCCTTGCCTCCGCCGCTTCTTGTGGGGTTGAAAACTGGCATGATTAGAGGCACTAGCCAACAAGCACAAATAAGTGAAGACCACTACCAGATGTTATGAGGACTCCAGAGCCTCAATACCCATATGCTCCAACAACTCAATCTGGTGAAGGAGGAGATTTGGATTTCTTGTACACACGAAGCAGAGCTCATTGAGAAAAAAATTACAACTCGCATGTGAATTCTAGTTTCGACCAGAACTTCTGTTGAAGCTACCGGCCGGCCGGCTGCATTTTCAGCATGCAGGCATTCAGTCGCAGAGCAAACCTGACGGTGGACCTCCATCGCGTGCTCGTAGGAACGAGCCACGGCCTGCTCCAGCCTTGCCGCCTCGTCGTGCGCATCAGAGTCCTCTGCGTCAGCCGTCGGATCATCTGTCGCCTGACAGCCTATTAGTGGCAGGACGTCAGTACCATACAACTTGTCGACATCTACAGCATCTGCATCTGTAGGAGCTACTACAGCGGAAGCACCCGGTGTTGCTGACACACCTGTCACTTGATCGTCGACTCCTGGCCGGACGTCGGTATCAATTGGTGGATCTGCCTCAGCTGTGTTGTTGCTGTAATCGAGAGCCCGTACAATGTCCTAGGGCTCCTCTAAACCCCTCGTGCGTAGCCAAATGTATACCTTATGCTGAACGTCCGTCCATCCCCGATGTGTATCCTATAGAGACCACTCAGCTGCCTCGAGACGTGTATGCACATCCTCCACACACTCCTGGCTGCCCGTCGTGCTAGAACATCTGCAGTGTAACAACGGCTGTTGGCCTCCCGAAGCTCGGCCATGAGACCTTGCATGTGCGCCTCCGCTCAAGCCACGGCTGCCTCTTGCGCATCCACCACGGAGCACATGCGCACGGGTATAGGAAAAGCAGCTCGGACGTTTGTAACTATTTCGTCAGCTGGACCCGCCATGGTGTTGGTAATGCCGGTCAAGGCAGCCATGAGCGGAAGGTCTGCAGCTCCCTCTACATCCCCCACGGTAGCTGCACCTGTAAGGGTGAGTGTTGTAGGCTCAATAGATGCAAAAAAAAGTAATGCCACACGACTGTCAGCACTCTAGGTTTTGGTAACGTCTGTTCCTACTCGGGCCGCCGCTACTGAGGCATCCAATGATATCGTCTCCTCCACTTGTCTGTGCAAGTTCAATCGCCTCCAAATTGCACCAGGAAACGTCCACTCAGCAGCCTCTACGCACGTGTGCGGATCCTCAATGTCTAGTATCACTACACAACGACCCGCGGCGTTGGCGGTACTCGAACATGTGCTCGCTGCACGCAGCTCATGCGTGAAGTCTTGCAGGTGCCTGTACGCACGTGCCATTGCATCCTCCTGTTCGTGAAGTGTAGAGCGTAGACGCTCAAGCACATAGGTCGGCTGAGCTGTTGGTGCATCAAGTACTGCTTGAGCTGTGTCCTTCGTGACACCTGTACCTCCACAAACAGGTATCAGAGTGGCACCGTCCATAGTGGAAGTGCTAATAACCTCGACATCTCCTGCCTCTCTGGATGCCCCCTTCGCATGTAAACTGACAATAGTTGGTGCTACGGCTGAGGGAGCATTTATCCTTGTGGAGGCCGTAGCGTTTGCTACAAGAGCGACGGCCATCATGGTGTCTACACCAACAAGGGTATCCACTACCGGTGTCCCGCCTGTAACAGCAACTATTACTGCAACTACTGTCATGATGTCTGTGGCTGCCAACATGCCCACTACCCGGATGTCTGCTCCACATGTGTCGACTGTCAGTGCCACTGCTACTGCTGCCCTGTCCAGTAGTGCTGCCACGCCTGCCTCTATGGTCGTGGTCTCTGCTACGTTAACTGTAGTCCCCATCTCCATCTCCATCTCTACGTCAGCCTCTAACTCCGTGTTGGACCAGACTTCCGCCTCCGACTCCGTGTCGGACCACTCCTCAGATGACTCGTCCTCACTACGGGCCCCCCATCGTGCAACACCATCCTTCGCATCTCTCCTGTACTCTCCGGTGGTCTTTGGTGGACAATCCATCCCCTCCTCAACCGACACACCTAAAAGACCTCCGGTGGTCTTTGGTGGACACCTGTGGCACCCCTTCCTAGCTAGGAAGGGGTGCCACACCAACCCTGTGACCAGGGACGAGGGAGTGAGCTCCATGCAAAACGTCTTCCACTCTTGGTGCTGTTGCTACCTCCTGGAAACGTCTAGCCAAAAGAGCTGTCTCGCTACCTCGCGTGCCGAGTGCAAGCATGACAAACGCGAGCTGAAGGGACTACCACAAAAGTAGAGGGGTCAGAGGTTGGGATGACTCCAAATGACTCTTAGACAGAGCGGAGGGTGTCAGATGTGGAGCTAAGGTTGGAAGGCATGGCACCGTTAGGTTATGCCACTGACTGAGGTGAGGATAGCAAGAAGGAACATGGGGGTGTCTACAACGGCATGGTGGAAACGGCCCGCACAGAACCACATGGTCTTTGAGCTGTTGCACCATGCGCTTTAGTCCCTAGAGCTGGGCATACAACACCACCATAGTTCCACTGAGGGGTGTCACGATATCGACCGACAACGTCTCTAAGTTGGATGGTGAAGAAGAAGGGCGAGATTGTATCTAGGGCAGTTGCCATTCGGTAGGGCAATGGCGACACTAGCGCCAGCCATGGTGCCGATCGCCACAGTAGTAGCCGAAAAAACCGTGAGATTCCTTAGGTGTGTGCCACGTCTACAGCTGCCACTGTGGACACGGCACCTGTCACACATGCAGTGTCGGCACCAACCATAGTACAGCTATGCTCATTGCCATACCATTGTGCTCATCTATGAGGCTTGGCGTGGGTGAGTGCACATGACACTCCCTCCCGCCGGCACAAGACCACAAGGGGAGGTGGGCGATCGAAGCACAGTCTCTGAGACGTGTTGCAATTCCATCACAAGGACGGCCAACACCACGCTAGTGGTACACTGCAATGCAATTACTACATGATTGATATGCCGCTATCGTGTTGCTAATGTAAAGTGCAACCTCACGTTGCTTTCGGTGCTATTTCTGTTGTCGATGCCGCCTACGACCGCTGTCAACGCCTACGACCACCATCAACGCTGATGGCGGTGGTCCTCGTCACACTTCCTACGGCTATTAACGCTGCTAGTGGTGCCCCTACGGCTGCGGCTGTTGCTACTGCACCAGTCGCCATCATCAACGGACGACTGTGACCCCTGGCCACCTCTTTGCTGTTGCTGCTGTTGATACTGTAATCAATAGCCAACGGCTGTGGCCTCAAGCCACCTGATCTGCAGTCACAAATGTCATTGTTGCTCTTGCGCTCCCCCCTCTCCTTTTACTATCACCGATCTCTTTGGTGCCAGTGGGGTACCACAACCCGGGGTTTTTCTCAAGTGCCTCACTCATGGACCCCCCTTGTCCCTTGGTTTTTTTATATTTCTTGCTTGAACCTTGAGGCGAGCGAAGTGGAGGGGGAGGTTTGCTCCTCCCCTCACGCACACCCGGCCGGAGGCCGCCCGTCAGCCTTCCCTCCGCCTCTCGGCTGACGGGAGGCCGGCGTTTGGCCAGCATGCGCTGGCTCGTGTGCCGGCACTCGGCCGACTCTCTGTCGCGCCCTCTGTCAGCACGAAAGGCCTGACCGACGGGACCCCCTCTAGACAGGGTCCCTCAAGTCGGGTCCCCCTCGAACCCAAGAGCAGNAGCTGCTCACCACCGCTGCAGCTGCCTGCCGCTATACTTGCTGTGTCTTTTGCGGCGGCTGACATGACTGCTGCAGCTGCTCGCCGCCGCTGTTGCAATTGTTCGCTGCCGCTCCTACGGTAGTTGTTGTTATGCCTCTTGCTGGCCTCTGCCGCTCCTGCTGCAGCTGCTCACTGCCGACGCTCCTACAGTTGCCCGTCGCTGCTACAGCTGCCCGCCACTGTTGTTGTTGCTGCCGTGGCTCCTGCTGCCACTGCCCTTGCTTTGGCACTTGCCCACTGCCGCTGCTGCTCCAGAGTTCCTTGCCTCTGGTGCTGCTTCTCCAGCTACTGCTGCAGCTGGTGCTCTCTGCTACAACTGCAATTGCTTGCCGCAGCTAATGTTACTGCCGCTGCTGCTGTTGAGGCTGTTGCCCTCTGCCTCCGTCATTGCAGCTACTCGTCGTTGCCATCGCTGCTTTTGTTGTTGCAACTACTGTTGCTACTGTGGCTGCTGCCTATAGCAGTTGGTACTGCAGGTGCTTCTCGCCGCTGCTACTACTACGGCTGCTGTTGCTTCCGGCTGCCAGCGCTGTCTCCGCTGCCTCCACTGCTCTGCTGCAACATAGTCGTGGTGGGTTCTTCCAAGATCTGCTGCCCTGCTATGGGTGGCTGCCGCTGCTGCCACTCACTGCCACAATTGTTGTGTTTCTGCTGCATAGCATAACGAGCTGTGGCCCGTTTGCTCTGATACGGAAAATGAGATTGTGAGGAAGCTTGCTAGCATTCTTGCCACTGACTAGGCATCAGTGCTCAGTTAGCTCGCGACGTCAACACAGGTCAAATGCAAAACAGCAAGGGTTTGGCCAGGTGACACAAACTGAGTGTCAAATGTGCTTCCATGAATGAAACATATGCAGAGAAAGTTACAACAATGAGCAACAGGCAACTACATAGGCGTGACGCCTGGTGTGTAGAAAGGGGCGCGTTTGGCAGTGCAACAGGTGCAACTCGCGCAAAAGTACGGTAACTGCCAGAACGGCCCAACTGAGGCTAAAACACTCGCCAGGTCATAACTTCTTGCACAGGCGTCAAAACGACATGGCGTTTGTACCAGAACAACCAGCACAACAGGCCGGACACCTCCGTAACATGCAAGGAAGGTCTCCTTGTGATCCCAGAACATGTCTCTGGGTGTCAGGGTCTCAACCGACAAGCAAGGTACACAACTAAGCACCGGGAAACACATCACGAGCACACACTGGTTCAAGGCTCTAGATCTCCACGCTGCACCATGACGACCCACCCGGTGCGCGGGTCTTGACCAGAGCCACCTTGGTTCTCCACGTGATCCTGGGACATGTCTCTGGGTGCCCGGATCTTGACCATTGAGAAAAAGCTAGCAGCTACACACCCACAAACCTGGATGCTGGAACGTAGCGAGTGCATCACATCGGCAATGTCGTAGGTGATGATGCAGTCTTGGGGTCTCTAAAATTCCTGTGGTGCCACAATTGTTGTGTGGAGCGGTGTCGGCTCAAAGCCCACACAACAACATCCTGAAGGCTGTAGCACTAGCTGTAGTGAGATACCACCTCACGCCGGTGCATTGGGAAGTCACCGGTGTGCTACTTATTTGTGCGTACTATGAGAGGAGAGCTGGACACCGCCAGTCACGTTGAAGCAGAGGCATGAGCAACGACCGCGTGCCCAAGGCTGCCCTATCATCGTCAGCGCGGTCGACTGACTACCGTCCTGTAAGTGTCTCTCCTCCCTTTCCTCTCGTGGAGGTCCACCAGCGCACACGTCTCCAGAGCTGGTGATCACTACTCCTTAGTTGCACTCAGTGATCACACAAGATATTGTCAACCTTTTGACTACACTTAAATGAATGACCTCTACTATCATAGATATTGTTGAAGCCGCTGACATGACCTTTGCCGCTGCCACTAGAACCTCTTGCGCGCCTGCCACTACCTCTGACAGGAAGCAACTTAAGCTTACACTAAGGTAGCAGTCATCGTTGCACCCATTTTTGTAGTATCATCCGTTATTGCATCGGCCACATCATCCACTGCATCTGACACTACGGCAGCAGCATCCTCCATTCATAACTTTATGGCACCGTCGGTCACTACTATAGCATCTGCTGCATCTCTAACATCCAGCATCAACACAATAGCCATCTTCGTTGTAGCCATCGTCACCACCCTCGCAATGACCTTTGCTACTTGGGCTCTGGCTCTAGTGGTTCTCACTTCCTCCACCGTCCCCGCTTTATCTGCAGCTTCAGCCACAGCCTTCCCTCCCCTTCTTGCGTTCCTTCACAACCCATCTCCATGTATAGCCTTGTGACCTATTTCCTTGCATGTTGTGCTTATCCTCTGCTTTTGCTTCTGTTGCTATGGCTTGTCCTGTCTGACTTGGGGCGGACTTTCTTGCAGCTTTATCATCTGCCTAAGGTACCCCCATTTTTCCTATACCCACTAGGGCTGGGGAAACTCTACCAAATTTTGTTCGGCAGGGTCTTTCCGTCTTCATCATGCCTGGTGACAATGAGTTAGTCATAGCCGACCTACAGTTACAGCTGAACCTTGCTGGTGAGGCTTAGCGCAAGGTTGAAGACCGCCTCAAAGTCGCAAATGATAATCGTGCTGCCCTTATGGATAAGATTGCTACCATTGTCCTCTAGCGCCCTCATGCCATGTGAGTCCCATTCGCTGCTACTGCTGATGGCATTAGTGCTGGTGCCACCTTCACACCTTCAATTCGCTACTACTGTGAATCCTGCTGTGACCCCTGCCATAGCTGTTGTCTACCCCGCCGTTGTCTCATGAATCATTCTCCCAACCTCCTGTCTTAGCCGTCAGGCTTACCTTCTCCTCCTTGGATACCCACTTTAGTCCCTAAGCTTAGGGGGAAAGCTCATGGGAGTATTCTTTCCTAGCTGTCCCACCTTTCACGCCCATTGCTGACAAGTCCGTTTGTGCTGTCCGCGTCCTCATTGCTTTTGCGCCAGAGACTCTCATCGGTAATGTCGGAACCTACAATGCTGATCCTACTATCCAGCGTCTTGCCGATTCAGTCAGTGTGTACACCATGCTACATCATCGCACCACCATCACTAGCGTGCGCTCATTGTACAGTCCAATATGCTCTTGATGCGTGCGAATGAAATGGCTGATGAGTATTGGGCTCGAAGGTTCAAGATTCTTCGCGAGCTTGGCAAGGCCGAGCCAGGTTAGCTGTCTACAGTGCACGCCATGGTCAACGGGCTGATTTGAGAGCTTTCTTAATTGCTCCGTGATGTCGAGGCAGATGAGATGCACCACCTTGCCTCCCAACCAGTGCCTCCCAAGTCCCTGCCTTGAGTCAGTGCCCTCTGGGACTTAGCCACTTAAGGGCTTACAGCCTAGTGGGCCAGCCTCCAGGACAAACGGCTTCATTGCACGGCAGTGGCCGGTGTTGTTGCCGTCAATACTGTCTCCTCCTCTTTATCGCTGCTCCCTTGTCCTCTTCCTCCTCCCCTTCTACCTTGTTCTCTCCTACCTCTACACTTGCCTCCCAAGGTCGTGGGAAAGGCAAAGGTAAAGGGAAGGGAAGAGGCAAGGACAAGGACAAGGGCACTACTTCCTCCTCCCGTGTTCATGGCATCACTGTCTGTCTAAATTGTGGCTCCACCAAGCACTCAACTCGTGAGTCCCCCCCCCCCCCCCCCCC
>SZWC01001610.1:14631-32073 GCA_023375785.1 Penium margaritaceum | reverse complement strand
CATATACATATACATATACATATACATATACATATACATATACATATACATATACATATACATATACATATACATATACATATACATGTACATGTACATGTACAGTGTCCCAGTGTGCAGCCTCAGGAGAGGCTCATGCCTCGCGTAGGGTGTCTGGGTCCTCCGAGCGTGCTTTGCAGCGGACTGAGAGAGCGTGTGCATCTTGAGCCCCAGGATGCGCGCGAGTGCAGCCACGATAGCCTACCAATGCTCATGATGAAGCATGGCGTAGCCCACTGCGAAGCCCAGGTGAAGGTCTGCAATGATGGCCGAGGTGGTCAAGCCGAGGGCCTTGGTGCAAGGATCCCCACTCACGACCGTGGGAGTGGAGGAGACACGTCGAGCCACGGGGGGTCGAGGCGCCACGGAGCTCGGTGCGACGGTCTATGCACTCACCGACGGTCTAGGTCGGAGGATGCCACCTAGGCCACATGTGTAGCGTGGCAAGACAAGCGATGGCACTGAGTCCGCCGAGTCAATGGAGGAAGACGGGGTTGCTGCCCGGACTTGAGAGACAAGAGCTGGTGGCTCGGAGGGGCCAGCGGACAGAACTGGGGATGCTGGCCCAGAGGGACCATCGGACGCGACATGAGGTGCCGGCCCAGAGGGACCAATGGACACAACTGGGGCTGCCGACTCAAAGGGACCAGTAGACGCGACTGGGAATGCTGGCCCGGAGGGACCAGCGGACGCGACTGGGGCTGCCGGCCCAAAGGGACCAGCGGACGTGACTGGGGATGCTGGCCCGGAGGGACCAGCGGATGCGACTGGGGGTGCCGGCCCGGAGGGACTAGTGGACACAACTAGGGCTGCTGGCTTGGAGGGACCAGTAGACGCGACTGGGGATGCTGGCCCGGAGGGACAAGCGTACGTGACAAGGGCTACGGGCCCGGAGGGACGAGTGGATGCGACTGGGGGTGCCGGCCCGGAGGGATTAGTGGACACAACTAGGACTGCCAGCTCGGAAGGACCAGTAGACGCAACTGAAACTACCGACTCGGAGGGACCAGTGGCCGCGACTGGGGCTGCCGGCTCAGAGGGACTGAGGGATGTGTCACCCGGAATCGGCAGGACAGAGAACGGACTCACAACTCCCCCACGCGACGGGATAGACACGGATGAGCCCGAGCGAATGAGTTCGCGAGGAAATGAGTCCTCAAAGAAAAGGGCGTCCTGGGACTCAACGATGCAGTGTTGGGAGGGATCCCAGAAACGCCACGCCTTGGACTGACGAGAGACACCTAGAAAGGTGCATGGCTGTCCGCGGGGGGCAGGCTTGCCGCCCTGCTACGGGGCGGACAGCAACACAATGGCCACACAGTCCCAGACGCAAGCCAGGCGGAGGTCAGCTCGCTGACCGCACCGGTGCTGGTACGGCGTGGACGGGCAAGGATGGGAACCGTGGGGAATCCGGTTCTAGACCTGGGTCATGTAGGCCATGGCTTCAAAATAGAAGCCATCAGAGAGACCAAACTCGACCCGCATGGTGCGGATGGCGTCGGCCATGGTACGGTTCCACTGTTCGGAGACACCGTTCTGAGCGAGCGTGTAAGGCGTGGACGTCTCATGGCGGATGCCGCGGGAGGCGAGAAAGGTCTTGGCCGCACCCATGTACTCACCACCGCGATCGGAGCAAAAACGGCGGAGAGAGCGGCCACACTCGCGCTCCGCAAGGACAGCTAATCCTGGATGGTGTGGGTGACATTGCTCTTCTGCCGAAGGCAAAAGACCCAGCGGTAGCGAGAATAGTCATCAGTGAGGGTGAGGACATAGCGACCATATTTGCCGAAAAACTCGCTGGGGAGAGGACCCATGACGTGCGAATGGACAAGGTCGAGAGGGGCGGACGCACAAGAGGAAGACAAGGGATACGTGGACCGGTGCATCTTCCCTTGAGCACAATCAATGTACTCAGTGGGACACGGGAGGTGGAAAGTCTCCGGGTCAAGGCCCTTGGCCGGCTGGGTACGGAGCATGCTGTCTACGGCGGCAGAGTGGACGTGGCAGAGGCGGCGGTGCAAGAGGCGAGTGTGCTGAGGAGAAAGCGTACTGGTGACAAACACATGCCCTGTGGCAGCCGACGGGAAGGAGACAGAAGGAGGGGAGGTGAGACGAGGTACATGCCACAGGTTTCCACGGGCGGTGGCGTGCAGTACAACAAGACCAGAAGGACGTAACGACCTAGTGCCAACACCACGCGAGTGCACAACGTCCATGCTCATGCGGTCAAGGGTAGTGACGGTCAAAAGGTTGTGCTCAAGACCAGGGACGAAGAGGACATCGGTCAGAAAGACGTCACCAGAAAGACCACGGGAAACGAAGAACGCCAACACCACGGACAGGCAACACCTGGCCAGAGCCTGTTTCAACACAAAAAACATCACCTACAGGACCGAGCATACTTAATGCCTCACAAGAGGCCGTTATGTGATGTGTGGCCCCAGAGTCGATGATCCTGGTCTCAGCAAGGTCGTGGATCGGGGTCACTAGATTGCTAACGGTCACATGGCAGCAAGCAAGGGACGTAGACGCGGTGGAAGGAGGCACAAACCGAGACTGCCAATCGTCAAGCCAGGCAACATCGTCATGGGAAGGGGTAGCTAAGACCATGAGAGACGACAAGACAAACGAGGAAACGGTGTACGGCCGTAGCTCAGTCTCAGTCATGCAAGGCTGGACAAGAAAGCAGGAAGTGATGCAACTCGCACGTCCCTCGGGAGGAGGGCGAGGCAGGCCGAGCTGGAGCGTGGAACTGCTCTAGTTGGCGCTCACGGGAGGATGGCCCCGGAGTGTAGACGGAGTACACGGTGACAGCACTGGAGCCTGGGTAGAAGGATGACTGTGCCAGCGCCGACAACTGCGGTGCTGTTGTCGGCGGGACTGGCAAAGAAACCGGAGTGGTGGAGCTACTGGACGAGGCTGAGGTGTCAGAACCGGCGACAGCTACGGCGACAGAGGCGAGAAGGCGCTCGCGCTAGTGATGCATGGTGGCGATGACACGCGCCTCGTCCGTTGGTAGAGGGCACGTGTACCACCCGTGCCCAGGCTGGTCACAGTTGTGCTAGACCGAGCCGCCACCGCTAGACCCGGTCGACGGCTGCAGCTGCTGCTCCTAACCCTTGCCTTTCTTGTTCCAACGCTTTTTCTCCCCCGACGATGAAGAGGTAGGTGCTGCGGGGGAGGCGACGGCCACGGAGGCGACGGAAGGGGAGGCGATGGCCTCCGTGCGTTGGAGTCCGGACTCCAGACGAGCTTCCTCAATCCGGAGAAAGAGCTTGTATGCCCAGGGCATGAGGATGCCCTTGGCCGCCATGGTGGAGAGGACGGCGTGAGGGTAGTGGATGAAGACGTCCGCGTACGCGTCGGTGACACTGCGCTTGATGGTGAGGAGCGTGGCAAGAGGGGGTGTGGCAGAGGTCCCGAGGCGACGAAGGATGTCCTCCGCTCGCTGCCAGTAGGCGGTGACCGTCTCGGTCTCCCCCATGTGCAGGGAGTTGAACTCCGCAGCAGGCGGCTGGTCTCAGCCTCGCTGGACAGGCAATGGGGACGAGTGAGGGCGTGCCACGCAGCTGCAGGGTTTGGGGTGGCGCCAGCGATGAAGTCGCCTAAGAAGGGCTTGAGGGCGAGGCGAGAAGCCGGAGGGTCGACAGGGGCTAGAGCATGGACAACACGACCAACGTCATACAACTGGTCGGCCAGTGTGGCATCATATGGTAGGGTGAAGTATGCCCACAGGCCCTCACCCTGCGTCCAGATCCGGAAGCTGAGCTCCCAACTCCAGAACTGCTCGCCGGCCTGAAGCGGCGGCGGCGGCATCTCAAAGTCCTTTTGCCTACGGCCGGCACCCAGAGTGGGGACAAGGACGGAGGTCACTGTTTGTCGCTGGCGCCGAGTCTGCTGCTGCGCCAGATAGTGCGTGGCAGCAGACATAGTTGGGCTGGCATGCCCTAGAGGGGTGAAGGATGGCGATGCAATAGGGGCAGTCTGTGAGACCAACAGCTGTAGTGTCGCAAGCTGCTGCGTCAGGGCGGCAAGCAATTGCTGAAGAGCAGCGAGGGGGTCAGGGTTGTTGCCGACGACGTCAGAGGACTCCTGCCCCTGTTGCTCCTCCTGCTGCTGCTGCTCCTATTGCTTCTTTCACTCCTGCTGCTGCTCCTCTTGGTGTTGCTGCTCCTGCTCCTCCTGTTGCTCCTGCTGCTCCTCATGCTGCTACTACTGCTGCTGGTGGTATTGTTGATACTGCTGCTGTTGTTGCTGTCACTGCTGCTGGTGGTGCTGCTGCTACAGCCGCGGCAAGAAAGGGGGGTAGGAGTCGCCCCAACAGAGGAGGACCCCTCCCCAGTGGAGATACCAGCCATGGTGTGATGCCCTTCTCTTTTGTTTTGTTCTTTCTCTTTTTTTTTGTGGTGCTGACGTCAGCAGTGACGTCTGCTGAGGGTGGAGGGCGTCCTACCCACCCTTAGGTGTGCTTCCCCCTTCCCTTGCCCCCTTGTTCTGTTTTTCTTTTTTTTTGTGAGTTGATAACGTCAACAGTGACGTCAGTAGTGCCGTCAGTAGTGACATCAGTAGTGACGTCAACGTCAGTAGTGACGTCAACAAGATGCTGACGTCAGTAGTGGCGATTGTTGGGACCGCTGCTGCAGCTAATGTTGTTGCTCCTGCTGGTACAGTAGCAGCTGCTGCTACAACTACTACTACTGCTACTCCTCTTGGTGCTGCTGCTGCTACTACAGTTGGTGCTACTACTGATGATGTTGCTACTGCTGTTGTTACTACTACTGGTGTTGCAGCTGTTGCTGCTGTTACTGCTACTGCGTCTACTACTACTGCTACTATGGCTGGTGCTGTTGCTGCTACTGTTTCTACGGCTGTAGTTGCAGCAGCAACTGCTGCTGCTGCGGGCTGCTGCGGCTGTTGTGGCGGCTATAGCAGTGAACACAACTGCTGCAGCCGCGTCACCAAAGCTGGGGTGGGGGATTTCTTTTCTTGCGTATTTTTTTTCTTTTCTCGACTGTCACAGCGGACAGCTGCCCATTGCTAGCTGCGAGTAGCGGGTTGCTGCTCGCTGGCAGCGAGTTGCTACTCGTTGGCAGCGAGTAGTTGCTCGCTGGCAGCAGTGGGTTGTTGCTCGTTGCTCACTTGTTACAGGCAATGAGCAGCAGCAGCCGCTGCTAGCAGCTGCTCGCTGCTGCCGCTACTGCAGCTGACTACCGCTGCAGCTCGCTGCTGCGGCTGCTGCAGCCTACTGTTGCTGTTGCACGCTGCTGCAGCTGCTACTTACTGCCACTACTGCTCGTTGCCGCTACGGGCTCTTGCTGCTACAAGCTGCTACTACGAGCTGCTTCTACTGCTACGAGCTGTTGTTGCGGACTGCTATTGTTGCGGGGTGCTGCGAGCTGGTGCTTGTGCCTGCTACTGCTGCACACAACTGCTGATGGCTGCTATTGCCACTGCTCGCTGCCGTTGCCTGCGGCTACTGCTGCTGCAGACTGCTACTGCTGCGTGCTGGTGCCAGTCACTTCACCTGGGTGACGTTGCAGCGTGCGTCATCGCCCGCACGTATTGGACGAGGCCTGTCGCTCACCTCCTCGCGTCACGCGTAAGGGTCAGTGCTACTGAAAAATTTTCGGTAGCATTTCCCATGGCCCAATGGCCGTGGGAAAAAATCTCACGCCGCCACCAGGCGGGTCAATGCTGCCGGAAAAAATCCGACAGCATTTCCCCTGCACTGGTGCGTATGGGGGTCCACCGGCGTTGTCTGGCACCTGTACAGCAGTTTTTTGCTGTTGCTACTTTGCTCCGCCTCTAATACCAAGCTAGATAACCTCGGCAGCACGTTGGGATAGCATGCGTTGTTGATGCAGCATGCAGGATTCCATGCTCGTTGCTTAAGCCTGCTGCCCCCTCAGTCTGCGGCTCTAGAGTCTAAGTCTGGAAGCTCTGTGTTTGTTACTCAGAAACGCGCGCGCCAGTGTAATCTCCAGAAAGCAGCTGAAAACTGAAAGTGACTGATTAGGAATGAAGAATGAGCAACAATGGGAGACCCCTCCAAGTTCTAGCTCCCCCCCCACTAGTGTAGAACTTGTTACTCAGCTAACGAGCCAATCAGAAAACAGTCCTAGACCTATTTTCTGGCAGGCAGGGTTTTCTCGGTGAGGCCTGCAAGACGCCCGACAGCCCAAAACCCGGGCGTCGTCCATTTTGCCTAAAAACTGAACCATACCATTAACCAACACTGCAAACGCAGTCGTGCGGTCAGAATCAGCTAGAAAAATAGCAGCAAAGAGATATGGCTGCCCGAACCCAGGCAGTGCCTATGACAGTCAGCGATGCCAAGCAGGGCCATACAGCACGAGACATGGACCCTAGGCACCGCATGATGTTGCAGACGCAATGCCACAACGAGATACAGCTCTAGGTGCATGCAGATAGTATCTGCAGTGGCAAGGACCGCTGGCGGCCCGACCGCCGAGGAGGCCTGCTGATGCAACTGAGCGCATCGCCGGAGGGAGGAGGCTCCAGCGAATGATGAGTGGGCCTCAGTGTTGGTTTTTGCTCTCATTGTGCTCTGTTGTGTCCTCCCGGCTTGTGTACATCGGCGTGCAGATGACTGACGGCAAGAATCGACGCTGATGGAGTGTCGTCCGGTGGAGCCGACGCACGCTAAGGTCTTCTCGCAGTTCGCTGGAGCCTCCTCTCTCTGGCGACATGTTCAGCTCCATCGGCAGGCCTCTTCGGCGGTTGCGCTGCCAACGGTCACTGCCACCGCAGTTGCTATCTGCATGCTTCCAGCGCGTCCTATCACGTCTGCATCGTCATGCGCTGCCTAGGGTCCTTGTTGCATGTTGCATGGCCCTGTTTGGCATCATAAACCATCGTAAGCACTGCTTGGGTTCAGGCCACCATAACTCCTCGCTACTATTTTTCTAGCTGATTCTGACCGCACGGCTGCGTTTCCAGCGTCGGTATTATGGTATGGTCCAGTTTTCATGCAAAACGGACGACGCCCGGGTTTTGGGCTGTCGGCCGTCTGGCAGGCCTCATCGAGAAAACTGCCAGCCTGAAAATAGGTAATTTCTGATTGGCTGGTGAACTGAGTAACAAGCTCTACAGAGCTGGGGGGAGGCTAGTTCTTGGAGGGGTCTCCCATTGTGTCTCATTGTTCATTCCTAATCAGTCTTTTCCAGTTTTCAGCTGCTTTCTGGCGCTAACACTGGCGCGCGCACTTCTGAGTAACAAACCCAGAGCTTCCAGGCTTAGGCTCTAGAGCAGCAGACTGAGGGGGCAGCAGACTTAAGCATCGAGCGTGGAAGCCCGCACGCTGCATCAACAACGCATGCTGCCCAAACCTGCCGCTTAGATTTCAAGCTTGGTATTAGAGCCAGAGTGTAGCAGCAGCAGCAGAAGACTGGCGTACAGGGGCCAGACAACGACGGCGGATCTCCATACGCGCCAGTGCAGGGGAAATGCTGCCGGATTTTTCCCGGCAGCATTGACCTGCCTGGTAGCGGCGTCAAAATTTTTCGCACGGCCACTGGGCTAGGGGAAATGCTGCCGGTTTTTTTCCGGCAGCATCGACCCCCACGTTGGAGGCGAGGAGGTGAGCAGCCGGCCACGTCAGGCGCTTGCTGGCGACGATGCACGCGGCGATGTCCTCCAGGTGTGATTGACAGAAGCAGCTAGCAGCAGCAGCTGCAGCTTACAGCAGCACACAACAGCAGGTAGCAGCAGCAGCAGCTTGCAACAGCAACAGCAGCAGCTCCCTACAACAGCAGAAGCAAGCAAGCAGCAGTTGCAAGTAGCAGCTGCAGCAGCGTGCAGAAACAACAGCAGCCGCAACAGCGAGCCACAGCAGTAGCAGCAGCTACCTACAGCGGCTGCTGCTCCTCGCATCCCGCAGCGAGCAGCAGCCCGCTGCTCGCTGCCAGCGATCAGCAGCACGCTGCTCGCTACTAGCGAGCAGCAGCCCGCTGCTCGCTGTCAGCGAGCAGTAGCCCACTGCTCGCTGCTAGCGAGTAGCTGCCCGCTGGGACAGAGAAAACCAAAAGGAAAAAAAAGGGAAGAGAAAAAAAAAATCCCCCAACCCCGCAACGTGCAGCAACATCCCGCAGCAGCAGCAAGCTGCAGCTTCAGCATGCAGCAGCTGTAACAATGTGCAGTAGCGCGCAGCAGCAGCAGCAGCAGGAGCAGCAGCAAGAGCAGCAGCAGCAGCAGCGTGCAGCAGTGTGCAGTAGCAGAGAGCTGCAGCAGCCACAGCTACCAGAGCAGCTCGTAGTAACAGCAGCTGTAGCTGCAACTGCAGCCGCAATAGCATCAGCAGCAACTATAGCCACTACAGCAGCAGCAGCAGCAGCAGCAGCGGCAGCAGCACCAGTAGCAACAACAGCAACTACAACGGCTGCAGCAGCAATAGCTGCTGATGTCAGCATCTCTCTACTGACATCACTACTGATGTCATCAACAAAAAAAGACAAGAAACCAAAAGGGGGACAACAGCAACACTGACACTCAATAGTCTTTCCTGACTGCAGCTATCCACGGCTGACATCACTGCTGACATCAGCAGCATAAACCAAAAAAAAATCAAAGGGACACACACCCATGGCTGATAGTCCTAGTCAGGAGGGGTCCTCCTCTGTTGGAGGGACCCCTACCTCCCCTTTCTTGCATCGCCTGCAACAGCAGCAGCACCAGCCGCAACAGCAGCAGCCGCCGCCACAACAGCAGCAGCAGCAGCAGCAGCGGCAGCAGCAGCAGCAGCAGCAGCGGCAGCAGCAGTAGCTATAGTAGCAGTGACCGCAGCAGCAATAGCAGCAGCGGCAGCAGGAGTAGCGGCAGTAGCCGCTGTAGCTGCAGTAGTCGCCGCAGTAGCAGCAGCAGCAGCAGCAGCAATGGCAGCAGCAGTAGCAGCAGCAACAGCAACAACAGCAGCAGCACCACCACCACCAACAGCAGCAGCAGCACCAGCAGCAGTCGTAGCAGCTGCCGCTGCCGCACCGGCAGTAGCAGATGCAGCCCACTGGTATCGTTGGCGGCAATCCTGACCCCCTCGTTGCTCTTCAACAGCAGCTCGCTGCCTTGACGCAGCAGCTTGCAGCGCTCTAGCCAGTAGCCTCCCTGTCTCCCACCAGTGTGCCACCCTCGTTCGTCCCTCCAGGACACGCCAGTCCAGCCGTGTCTGCTGCCACATACTACCTGGCACAGTAGCAGACTCAGCGCCAGCTGCAGACAGTGACCTTCGTCCTTGGCCCCACTCTGGGTGCCGGCCGCAGGTAGAAGGACTTTGAGACGCCGCCGCCGCCGCTTCAGGCCGGCGAGCAGTTCTGAAGCTGGGAGCTCAGCTTCCGGATCTGGGCGCAAGGAGAGGGGCTGTGGGCATACTACACCCTCCCTTACGACCCCACCCAGGCTGACCAGCTGTATGACGCTGGTTGCGCTGTTCGGGCCCTTGTCCCAGTCGCCCCTCCGGCTTCCCGCCTGGCCCTAGAGCCTTTCCTCGGCGACTTCATTGCTGGCGACACTCCAGACCCTGTAGCCGCCTGGCACGTCCTGACCAGGCCCTATCGCCTGTCCAGCGACGCTGAGCTCAGCCGTCTACTCAGGGAGTTCAACTCCGTGTACATGGAAGAGACCGAGATAGTCACTGCCTACTGGCAGCGGGCAGAGGACATCCTTCATCGTCTCGGCACATCTGCTTCGCCTCCTCTGTCCGCGCTTCTCACCATCAAGCGCAGCGCCACCAGCGCGTACGCAGACGTCTTCGTTCATTACCCCCAGGACGTCCTCTCCACCATGGCGGCCCAGGGCACCCTCATGCCCTGGGCATACGAGCTTTTCCTCCGCATTGAGGAAGCTCGCCAGGAGTCCCAACTCCATCGCATGGAGGCTCTTGCATCCCATGCCATCACCTCCCCTGCCGTTGCCTCCGTGGCCATCGCCTCCCCCACCGCAGCTACCTCCTTGTCTTCAGGAAAGAAGAAGCAGCGCCAGAACAAGAAAGGCAAGGGTCCGTCGTAGCAGCAGCAGCAGCAGTCGTCGATCGGGTCCGGCGATGGTGGCTCGGTCTGCCACAACTGTGGCAAGCCCGGGCACGGGTGGTACACATGCCCTTTCCGACGGACGAGGCGCGCCTCATCGCCACCCTGCGTCGCCAGCGGGAGCGCCATCTTGCCTCTGCCACCGTCGCTACTTTTGGCCCAGACACTCCGACCTCGTCCAGCAGCTCTGCCACTCCAACAGCTCCGCCGGTCCCGCAGACACCCGCGCCGCAACAATACTACTCACAGCCATCGGCGCTTCCGCTTCCTTTGCCGGCTCCGTCCTCCTCCAACCCGGGCTCTGGCACCGTCATTCCACACTCTGCCTACACTTCCAGGCCATCCTCCCGTGAGCGTCAGTTAGAGCAGTACATCGCGCTCCAGCTTGGCCTGCCTCGCCCTCCTCCCCAGGGAAGTGCGCGTTGCGTCACCTCCTGCCCTCCTGCCCAGCCCTGCATGACTGAGACTGAGCTGCGGTCCTGCCCCGTTTCTTTGTCTGTCTCGTCGTCTCCCGTGGTATCTTCCACCCCCTTCCTTGACGACATTGCGTGGCTTGACGATTCGCAGTCTCGTCTTGCGCCCCCTTCCACCGCGTCCACGTCCCTTCCTTGCTACCATGTGACCGTTAGCGATCTGACGACCCCTGTCCAGGACCCTGCTGAGACCTGGATCATCGACTCTGGGGCCACGCATCACATGACGGCCTCTCGCGAGGCCTTCAGTATGCTCGGTCCTGTAGGCGATGTCTCCGGCGTTCGGACGGGCTCCGGACAAGTGTTGCCGGTCCGTGGTGTTGGCGTCGTTCGTTTCCGTGGTCCTGCCGGTGACGTCTTTCTGACCGATGTCCTCTTCGTCCCTGGTCTCGAGCTCAGCCTCCTGTCCGTGAGTGCCCTTGACCGCATGAGCATGGACGTTGTATACTCGCGTGGTGTTGGCACTGTGTCCTCGCATCCGTCTGGTCTTGTCGTACTGCACACCACCGCCCGTGTCAACCTGTGGCATGTTCCTCTCTTCTTCCTCTCCCGTCTCTTCCCTGTCGGCCGCCACAGGCCATGTTTTTGTCACCAGTATGCTTTCTCCTCAACACACCTGCCTCTTGCATCGTCGCCTTTGCCACGTCCACTCCGCCGCCGTAGAGAGCATGCTCCGCACCCAGCCGGCCAAGGGCCTTGACCCCGAGACTTTCCCTCTCCCGTGCCCCACTGAGTGCATTGACTACGCTTGGGGGAAGATGCACTGGTCCACGTACCCCTTGTCTTCCTCCCGTGCGTCCGCCCCTCTCGACCTTGTCCACTCGGACGTCATGGGCCCCCTCCCCACCGCGTCCATCAGTGAGCATGGCCGTTATGTCCTCACCCTTACGGACGACTATTCTCCCTACCGGTGGGTCATATGCCTCCAGCAGAAGAGCGATGTCGTCCGCGCCATTTTGGACTGGCTTGTCCTCGCGGAGCGCGAGTGTGGCCGCCCTCTTCGCCGCTTTTGCACTGATTGCGGCGGAGAGTACATGGGTGAGGCCACGACCTTTCTCGCCTCCCGCGGGATCCACCATGAGACGTCTGCGCCCTACACACCCACCCACAACGGCGTCTCCGAGCGGTGGAACCGTACCATGGCCGATGCCGTCCGCACCATGCGGGTCGAGTCCGGTCTTTCCGATGGCTTCTATTTTGAAGCCATGGCCTACATGACCTGGGTCTGGAACCGGGTTCCCCACGGTCCCCTTCCCCGCCAGTCCACGCCCTACCAGCACTAGTGCAGTCGGCGCGCTCATCTCCGCCCGGCTCGCGTCTGGGGCTGCGTAGCCATTGTGTGGCTGCCCGCCCCACAGCAGGGTGGCAAGCTCACCCCCCGCGGACGCCCCTGCACCTTCCTCGGCGTGTCTCGTCAGTCCAAGGCCTGGCGCTTCTGGGACCCGTCCCGGCACTACATCGTTGAGTCGCGAGATGCCCTCTTCTTCGAGGACCTGTTTCCTCGCGACCTCATTCACTCCAGCTCGTCCGTGTCCCTCCCGTCACGTGGGGGAGTGGTGAGTCCGTCCTCCATCGTGTGGCTTCCGGGTGACACAGTACTTCGTCCCTCTGAGCCAGCAGCCCTAGTCACGTCCGCTGGCCCTTCGGGGCCAGCAGTCCCCGTCGCGTCCGCTGGCCCCTCGGGGCCAGCAGTCCCCACCGCGTCCACTGGCCCCTCCGCAGCAGCAGTCCCGGTCGCACCCGCTGGCCCCTGCGGACCAGCAGCCCCGGTAGTGTCCGCTGGCCCTTTCGGGCCAGCAGCCCCAGTCGCGTCCGCGGGCCCCTCCGGACCAGCAGTCCCGGTCACGTCCGCTGGCCCCTCAGGACCAGCAGCCCCGGTAGTGTTCGCTGGCCCCTCCGGGCCAGCAACCCCAGTCGCGTCCGCTGGCCCCTCGGGGCAAGCAGTCCTCGCCGCGTCCGCTGGCCCCTCTGGACCAACAGTCCGGGTCGCGTCCGCTGGCTCCTCCAAGCCAGCAGCACCAGTCGCCTCCGCTGACCCCTGCGGGCCTGCAGTGCCTGTTGCGTCCGCTGGCTCCTCCGGGCCAGTAGCCTCGTCCGCCTCCGTTGGCCTGTCAAACTTAATGCCATCTCCTGCCCGATCGCGCTACACACGTGGCCCAGGCGGCAGCCTCCGACCTCGGCCGACAGTGAGCGCGCAGACCGTCGCACCGCCTCCTGTGGCGCCTCGACCCCCTATGGCTCCACGTGTCTCCTCCACTCCCACGGTCGTGAGTGGGGACCCTGGCACTAAGGCTCTCGGCCTGACCACCTCGGCCATCATCTCCAACCTTCACCCGGGCTCTGCACTGGGCTGCGCCATGCTTCATCACGAGCATCGGCATGCTGTCATGGCTGCACTCACCCGCATCCCACCTGGAGCTCGCGATGCACACGCCCTCTCAGTCCGGTCCACAGTACGCCCGGAGGACCCAGCCACCCTACGCGAGGCTCGAGCCTCTCCTGAGGCCGCACATTTGGATGCTGCCAGCGGCGAGGAGCTTGCTGCTATCCGGCAGCACCACGTGTATGACCTCGTCGACCTCTGTCCAGGTCGGAAGGCCATTGGCACCAAGTGGGTCTTGCGGCGCAAGTGGAAGCCTGACGGGTCCTTGGACAAGTACAAGGCCCGCCTCACAGCAGAGGGGTTTGCCCAGGTCCCTAGGGTTGACTACCACCAGATCTTCGCCCCAGTCAGTCGGTTTTCCACTAGCCGGGCGCTCTTCAGCGTGGTTGCCCAGCATGGGTGGGAGCTGCATGAGATGGACGCGAGCAACGCGTTCCTCCATGGCTCACTGGAGGGTGAGGAGCTCTACATGGTGCAGCCCCCAGGCTACGACGATGGTACAGGGAGAGTCTGGCGGCTGCGGAAGGCCCTCTATGGCCTGAAGCAGTCGCCTCTGTGCTGGAACCAGGAGATCAGCAGCACACTTTTCCATGGCGGCCTCCAGCGCAGCACCGCTGACCCCGCACTGTTTCTCAGCCCACGAAGTCAGACCTTCGCCGCAATTCTGGTATACGTTGACGATCTCCTCATCGCGTCGCCAGACACGGCCACCATCCAGCGTGTCAAGGACTTGCTGCACGTCGCCTACCAGATGAAAGATCTCGGGTCTGCCCGATTCTTCCTCGGCATGGAGCTCGAGCACGATCGCTCCCAAGGCATCCTACACGTCAACCAAGCTGCCTATGTGCAGACCTTCTCCGCTCGCTTCGCCGAGGACCTGCCCCTCGTGTCCAGCACATCTTCACCTATGTCACCCGATGGCCAGGTGAAGCTGAAGAGTCCTGACCCAGCTGTTGTGGGGGAGCTAGTTGATGTGACCACGTATCTGCGGATCATCGGGTCACTGATGTTCCTGGCGACGACAATGCGTCCAGACATCGCGTTCGCTGTCAACCTCCTCGCCCAGTTCTCTCAGGAGCCGCGTCACCTCCACTACGAGGCCGCGATCCGAGTGCTGCGCTATGTCGTCTCGACCCCTCGGCGAGGTCTCATGTTCCGCAGCCAGCCGTCCGTTGTCGCAGTGGCCTACACCGACAGTGACTGGGCCGACAGTCCAGACGGTAAGAATCGCAAAGGTTGGATCTTCCTAATCGGCGGCACATCTGTGTCCTGGCGCAGTGGTAAGCAAGGGTGCATTGCACGCAGCACTGCTGAGGCTGAGTACGTGGCACTTGGCTCAGGCGCGTGTGAGAGTGTGTGGTTGCGTTGTTATTGTCCGAGTTGCGTCAGTCTGTCGCGTCCATCACCTTGCATTGTGACAATGAGAGTGCCATGGCCATTGCCGACAATGACGGTGTGCATCACACTCGCACAAAGCACATCAATGTTGAGTATCAGTATGTGCGTTTGTTGTTGCACGATGGCAGCATCAGCATCGTGTGGGTTGAGACAGCACGGCAGGTGGCTGACTTCCTGACCAAGGCACTGAAGCGAGACTCGTTCAAGAAGGCTATGAGTTCAGTCCGCGTGCGTCCGTGATTTGCTCTCTTGGTCTCTGCCTACGTCTCTGCGTGCCTTGGGGGAGTCTGGATGTTGACCGTGTCTCTGCCCGCCCATGTGCACTACGCCTGTGAGTCATGGGCGAGTGTTGGTTTTTGCTCTCATTGTGCTCTGTTGTGTCCTCCCGGCTTGTGTACATCGGCGTGCAGATGATTGACGGCGAGACTCGACGCTGATGGAGTGTCGTCCGGTGGAGCCGACGCACGCTAAGGTCTTCTCGCAGTTCGCTGGAGCCTCCTCTCTCGGGCGACGTGTTCAGCTCCATCGGCAGGCCTCCTCGACGGTCGCGCTGCCAGCGGTCACGGCCACCGCAGTTGCTGTCTGCATGCGTCCAGCGCATCCTATCACGTCAGCATCGTCATGCGCTACCTAGGGTCCTTGTTGCATGTTGCATGGCCCTGTTCGGCATCATAAACCATCGTAGGCACTACTTGGGTTCAGGCCGCCATAACTCCTCGCTGCTATTTTTCTAGCTAATTCTGACCGCGCGGCTGCGTTTGTAGCGTCAGTATTATGGTATGGTCCAGTTTTCAGGCAAAACGGACGACGCCCGGGTTTTTGGCTGTCGGCCGTCTGGCAGGCCTCAACGAGAAAACTGCCAGCCTGAAAATAGGTAATTTCTGATTGGCTGGTGAACTGAGTAACAAGCTCTACAGAGCTGGGGGGGAGGTTAGTTCTTGGAGGGGTCTCCCATTGTGTCTCGTTGTTCATTCCTAATCAGTCTTTTCCAGTTTTCAGCTGCTTTCTGGCGCTAACACTGGCGCGCGCACTTCTGAGTAACAAACCCAGAGCTTCTAAACTTAGGCTCTAGAGCAGTAGACTGAGGGGGCAGCAGACTTGAGCAACGAGCGTGGAAGCCCGCACGCTGCATCAACAACGCATGCTGCCCCAACCTGCCGCTTAGATTTCAAGCGTGCGTCGACTCCACCGAGCGACACTCCAGCAGCGTCGAGTCTTTCCGTCATTCATCTGCACGTCGATGCACACAAGCCGGGAGGACACAACAGAGTACAATGAGAGATGCACGAAAACCAACAGTTTTGGGTTGTCGGGCGTCCGACAGGACTCACCAAGAAAACCGTGCCTACCAGAAAATAGGTCTAGGACTATTTTCTAATTGGCTGGTTAGCTGAGTAACAAGTTATACACTAGTGGGGGGGGAGCGAGAACTTGGAGGGGTCTCCCATTGTTGCTCATTCTTCTCTCATAATCAGTTACTTTCAGTTTTCAGCTGCTTGCTAGCACCAACACTGGCGCGCACGTTTCTGTGTAACAAACCCAGAGTTTCCAGACTTGGACTCTAGAGCAACAGTCTAAGGGGGCAACAGACTTAAGCAACGAGCGAGGAAACCCGCATGCTGCATCAGCAACGCTGCTTCTCCAAACTGTCGTGTAGGTTTCCTAGCCCACATGCCTTGCACCATAGTGCACCAATTCTCTGGGTTGCTGTCCCTCGCCAGAACATTGAGCTCGGAAGCATCCCGGCATCATCTTCAGGACAACATGCAGTTTGGCAGGAGAAGGCAAGACAGGACAGTAACCAGGACATCTGAGCCCGAGGCCGGCCTCGATTAATGCAACACTGGAGAGAGTTCATACTGGTAGCCCAGTTGGGTACCGGAATGTGCAGTGACCTTGTCAGGAAGGAAGATATGTTTGTATCAACTGTTGCAATACTCACCGACAGCAGTAGTCCATGTTGCAGCTCTCCACATCATGGACAATGTGCAGGCAAAGTTTCTCCAGAGCATAACCCTCATCCACTTGCTTCCCACTGCATCTTTTCTGCGAGAGAACAATCTGAGCAGGACAACGGCATCCTTCTGCTATTTGCTGTGCTGGTCATGAGCTCCTTGATTGTACCCTACTATATGTAGAAGATACCATGTACAAAGAAAGCATAACGCTAAGAGAAACTTGTTGTTTGTGAGGCCGCCTAGGATGACTACTTGAAATTTAGGAACTTGCACTCGGCTTGAACATTGTGGCGCGAATCTGCAGCACAGATACACAAAACAGCCAAGCCATATGCAGCACAGGGAAGCAGGGGACAGGAGAGCTCAGGTTGCAGGTCTGACACAGCTCTTGGTTCAAAGTTGCTTAAAAGTACACAGCTGAGGAATGGATGGCATCAGTGAGGGAGTGGCTCCAGCACAAAGCAAGCAGCCTGTAGTACTCCAACAAAGGATTCCGACACTTGAACACGGGCAGTGAGCAGGGCCACAACTGAACACAAAGCCGACTCTAGGGAGATAAGGAGGATCCCGTTGGAGAATGCGGGGGCGGAGGGGGGGCTGTAAGAGTGAGCACAGCATACCTCCGGCAGGTTCTGCTTGAATGCGATCTCGAGTCTGGCATCGAGAGTGTTGCTGCACACCACACGGCCATCTTTGGAGGCCATGACGATGCCTCCGGCACTGCATTCGCTCCCCATCCAGGCAAATGGGGCAGGCAGGCCAAGGGGGTTGGCTAACTCAGCTCATACACGGGAGCTTCAGTATGGAAGGAGGTTCATCACCAACGTTGGTTGTCTCCAGCCGCAACCCCATTGGGGTTGGGGGCGTGGAGGAGACGTGCAGCAGGGCGTACTTAATGCAAGTCAGATGATAGGGAGGAGTCTTCCTGTGCGATGCTCACGCTGCTGTACAATGTCCACGACAGCACTTCACCTGTCTGAAAATTATCACACTAACTTGGAGTTGAGACAGACAGTTGTTCTGGGGGGTTGGGTTCCTGCTATTGTTACATTTTGACCCAGGCCCTTGTCCGATTCAAGGAAATCAGCTATTGCCTCCGCAGCTATATGCCCAGTGCTTGCCATGCCAAGTGGATGGATGGATGGATGGATGGA
>SZWC01001609.1:238258-258025 GCA_023375785.1 Penium margaritaceum | reverse complement strand
AAAGCGGGAAACAATTGGTTGCAAAAACTAGTTTTCAACTAGCAAGTACAAAAACCTTTAACAAGTAGTGGCACGGTGTGGCTACCGTGCACAGTGACCAACCAAAGGATGCATACGTCACTGACTATGACCAAAGAAGTCCACTATGTGTGGTCGACATTGACAACTCATAACACAAGTCACAAATGGTCAGAGGGAGAAACAATGGTTTAGGATTCCTATGTATCGACTAGAAAGGACAAAGAACTTCAATAAGTAGTGGCGCGGTGCGGCTACTATGCACACCAAACAACCAAACTAGGCATATGTCACTGACCATGACCGAAGAATTTCAGTATGGGTGGTCAACGTTTACAACCCATAACGCGAGTCACAAATGGGCAGAGGGGGAAACAATGGTTTCGGAATATTGGTTTTCAATTAGCAAGTACAACGACATTTAATAAGTAGTAGCACGGTGTGGCTACCATGCACAATGACCGACCAAGGTAGGCATATGTATTGCCTGTGACCAATGAAATCCGCTGTGTGTGGTCAACGTTGACAACTCATAATACGAGTCACAAATGGTCAGAGGGGGAAAAATGGTTTGGGAACACCAGGTATCAAGTAGCAAGCACAAGGCTCTTCAATAAGTATTGGCACGATGTGGCTACCATGTACAATGACCAACCAAAGTAGGCATATGTCACTGACCATGACCAGAGAATGTCACTATGTGTGGTCAAGTTTGACAGCTCATTACACGAGTCACAAATGGTCAGAGGGGAAAACAATGGTTTGTGAATACTGGTTATTGTCTTGCAAGTACAAAGACCTTCAATATGTAGTGGCAAAGTGTGGCTACCATGCACAGTGACCAACCAAAGTATGCATATGTCATTGACCGTGATCAAAGAATTTCACTTCATCTGGTCAGCGTTGACAACTCACAACAAGAGTTACAGATAGTCAGAGGGGGTAACAATGGTTTGGGAACACTAGCTAGCAACTAGAAAGCACAAAGACATTCAATACGTAGTGACACGGCGTGGCTACCATGTATAGTGACAAACCAAAGTAGGCATATGCCACTAACCATGACCAAAAGAATTTCACAGTGTGTGGTCAACGTTGAAAACTCATAACACGAGTCACAAATGGTCTCAGGGGTAAACAATGGGTTGGGAGCACTAGTTATCAACTAGCAAGTACACAGACCTTTAACGAGTAGTGACACGGTGTGGCTAGCATGCACAGTGACCAACCAAAGGATGCATACGTCACTGACTATGACCAAAGAAGTCCACTATGTGTGGTCAACATTGACAACTTATAATGGGATTCACAAATGGTCAGTGGGAGAGACAATGGTTTGAGAACCCTATGTATCGAATAGAAAGGACAAAGAACTTCAATACGTAGTGGCACATTGTGGCTACTATGCTCACCAAACAACCAAACTAGGCATATGTCACTGACCATGACCAAAGAATTTCAATATGGGTGGTTAACGTTCACAACCCATAACACGAGTCACAAATGGTCAGAGGGGGAAACAATGGTCTCGGAATATTAGTTTTCAAATAGCAAGTACAATGACCTTCAATAAGTAGTAGCATGGTGTGACTACCATACACAATGACCGACCAAAGTAGGCAAATGTATCGCCTTTGACCAAAGAAATCCGCTGTGTGTGGTCAACATTGAAAACTCATTTTGAGTCACAAATGGTCAAAGGGTGAAACAATGGTTTGGAAACACCAGGTATCAAGTAGCACGCACAAAGACGTTCAATAAGTAGTGGCACGGTCTGGCTACCATGTACAATGACCAACCAAAGTAGGCATGTGTCACTGACCATGACCAAAGAATGTCACTACGTGTGGTCAACTTTGAGAGCTCACAACACGAGTCACAAATTGTCAGAGGGAGAAACAGTTGTTTGTGAAAAATAGTTATCAACCAGCAAGTACAAAGACCTTCAATATGTAGGGGCACAGTGTGGCTACCATGCACAATGACCAACCAAAGTATGCATATCTCACTGACCATGACCAAAGAATTTCACTTCATGTGGTCAACGTTGACAACTCAGAACAAGAGTCACAGATAGTCAGATGGGGTAACAATGGCTTTGGAACACTAGCTATTAACTAGAAAGCACAAAGACCTTCAATACGTAGTGGCACAGCGTGGTAACCATGTACAGTGACAAACCAAAGTAAGCATATGCCACTGAGCATGACCAAAAGAATTTCAGAGTGTGGTCAACGTTGAAAACTCGTAACACGAGTCACAAATGGTCAGAAGGGGTAACAATTGGATGGAAACACTAGTTATGAACTATCAAGTACAAAGACATTCAACAAGTAGTGGCACAGTGTGGCTAGCGTGCACACTGACCAACCAAAGGATGCATACGTCACTGACTATGACCAAAGAAGTCCAGTATGTGTGGTCAACATTGACAACTCATAAGACGAGTCACAAATGGTCAGAGGGAGAGACAATGGTTTGGGAACCCTATGTATCGACTAGAAAGGACGAAGAACTTCAATACGTAGTGGCCCGGTGTGGCTACTATGCACACCGAACAACCAAACTAGGCATATGTCACTGACCATGACCAAATAATTTTAGTATGGGTGGTCAACGTTCACAACCCATCACCAGAGTCACAGATGGTCAGAGGGCGAAACAATGATTTCGGAATATTCGTTTTCAACTAGCATGTACAACGACATTCAATGAGTAGTAGCGCGGTGTGGCTACCATGCACAATGACCAACCAAACTAGGCATATGTATTGCCTTTGACCAAAGAAATCCGCTGTGTGTGGTCAGTTTTGACAACTCATAATACGAGTCACAAATGGTCAGAGGGGGAAACAATGGTTTGGGAACACCAGGTATCAACTAGCAAGAACAAGGACCTTCAATAGGTAGTGGCACGGTGTGGCTACCATATACAATGACCAACCAAAGTAGGCATATGTCATTGACCATGACCAGAGAATGTCACTATGTTTGGTCAACATTGACAACTCATAACACGAGGTACAAATGGTCAGAGGGGGAAACAATGGTTTGTGAATACTGGTTATCGACTAGGAAGTACAAAGACCTTCAATATGTAGTGGCATAGTGTGGCTACCATGCACAGTGACCAACCAAAGTATGCATATGTCACTGACCATGATCAAAGAATTTCACTTCATGTGGTCAACGTTGACAACTCACAAGAAGAGTTACAGATAGTCAGAGGGGGTAACAATGGTTTGGGAACACTGGCTAGTAACTAGAAAGAACAAAGATCCTCAATACATAGTGACACGGTGTGGCTACCATTTACAGTGACAAACCAATGTAGCCATATGCCACTAACCATGACCAAAAGAATTTCACAGTGTGTGGTCAACCGTGAAAACTCATAACAGGAGTCACAAATGATCAAACGGGGGAAAAATGGGTTTGGAACACTAGTTATCAACTAGCAAGTACAAATACATTCAACAGGTAGGGGCACTGTGTGGCTAGCATGCACAGTGACCAACCAAAGGATGCATACGTCACTGACTATGACCAACAAAGTCCACTCTGTTGTTAACATTGACAACTCAGAACACGAGTCACAAGTGGTCAGTGGGAGAGACAATGGTCTGAGAACCCTATGTATCAAATAGAAAGGACAAAGAACTTGAATAAGTAGTGGCACGGTGTAGCTACTATGCTCACCAAACCACCAAACTGCGTATATGTCACTGACCATGACCAAAGAATTTCAATATGGGTGGTTAACGTTCACAACCCATAACACAAGTCACAAATGGTCAGAAGGGGGAAGAATGGTCTCGGAATATTAGTTTTCAACCAGCAAGTACAATGACCTTCAGTAAGTAGTATCACGGTGTGACAACCATGCACAATGACTGACCAAAGTTGACATATGCATCGCATTCGACCAAAAGAAATCCGCTGTGTGTGGTCAACGTTGAGAACTCATAATACGAGTCACAAATGGTCAGAGGCGGAAACAATGGTTTGGGAACACCAGATATCAAGTAGCAAGCACAAGAACCTTCAAAAGGTAGTGGCATGGTGTGTCTACCATGTACAATGACCAACCAAAATAGGCATATGTCACTGACCATGACCAGAGAATGTCACTATGTGTGGTCAACTTTGACAACTCATAACACGAGACACAAATGGTCAGAGGGGGAAAGAATGGTTTGTGAATACTAGTTTTTGACTAGCAAGTACAAAGACCTTCAATATGTAGTGGCACAGTGTGGCTACCATGCACAGTGACCAATCAAAGTATGCATATGTCACTGACCATGATCAAAGAATTTCACTTCATGTGATCCACGATGACAACTCACAACAAGAGTTACAGATAGTCATAGGGGGTAACAATGGTTTTGGAACACTAGCTAGCAACTAGAAAGCACAAAGACCTTGAATACGTAGTGACACGGTGTGGGTACCATGTACAGTGACAAACCAAAGTAGGCATATGCCACTAACCATGACCAAAAGAATTTCACAGTGTGTGGTCAACGTTGAAAACTCATAACAGGAGTCGTAAATGATCAAAGGGGGAAACAATGGGTTGGGAACACTAGTTATCAACTAGCAAGTACAAAGACATTCAACAAGTAGTGGCACAGTGTGGCTAGCGTGCACAGTGATCAACCAAAGGATGCATGCGTCACTGACTATGACCAAAGAAGTCCACTATGTGTGGTCAACATTGACAACTCATAACACGAGTCACAAATGGTCAGTGGGAGAGACAATGGTTTGAGAACCCTATGTATCGAATAGAAAGGACAAAGAACTTCAACAAGTAGTGGCACGGTGTGGCTACCATGCTCACCGAACAACCAAACTAGGCATATGTTACTGACCATGACCAAAGATTTTTAATATGGGTGGTCAACGTTCACAACCCATAACACGAGTCACAAATGGTCAGAGAAGGAAACAATGGTCTCGGAATATTAGTTTTCAACTAGCAAGTACAATGACCTTCAGTAAGTAGTAGCACGGTGTGACTACCATGCACAATGACCGAGCAAAGGAGGCATATGTGTCGCCTTCGACCAAAGAAATCCGCTGTGTGTGGTCAACGTTGAGAACTCATTATACGAGTCACAAATGGTCAGAGGGGGAAACAATGGTTTGGGAGTACCAGCTATCAAGTAGCAAGCAGAAGGACCTTCAAGTAGTGGCATGGTGTGGCTACCATGTACAATGACCAACCAAAGTAGGCATATGTCACTGACCATGACCAGAGAATTTCACTATGTGTGGTCAACTTTCACAACTCATAACATGAACCACAAATGGTCAGAGGGGGAAAGAATGGTTTTTGAATACTAGTTATCAACTAGTAAGTGCAAAGACCTTCAATATGTAGTGGCACAGTGTGGCTACCATGCACAGTGACCAACCAAAGTATGCATATGTCACTGACCATGGCCAGAAGATTTTACTTCATGTGATCAACTTTGACAACTCACAACAAGAGTCACAGATAGTGAGAGGGGTAACAATGGTTTGGGAACACTAGCTATCAACTAGAAAGCATAAAGACCTTCAGTCTGTAGTAACACAGCGTGGCAACCATGTACAGTGACAAACCAAAGTATGCATATGCCACTAATCATGACCACAAGAATTTCACAGTGTGATCAACGTTGAAAACTCATAACAAGAGTCACAAATGATCACAGGGGGCAACAATAGGTTTGGAACACTAGTTATCAACTAGCAAGTACAAAGACCTTCAACAAGTAGTGGCACAGTGTGGCTAGCATGCACAGTGACCAACCAAAGGATGCATACGTCACTGACTATGACCAAAGAAATCCACTATGTGTGGTCAACATTGACAACTCACAACACGAGTCACAAATGGTCAGAGGGAGAGACAATCGTTTGGGAACCGTATGTATCGACTAGAAAGGACAAAGAACTTCAATAAGCAGTGGCACGGTGTGGCTACTATGCACATCGAACAACCACACTAGGCATATGTCACTGGCCATGACCAAATAATTTCAATATGGGTGGTCAACGTTGAGAACCCATAACACGAGTCACAAATGGTCAGAGGGGGAAACAATGGTTTCGGAATATTTGTTTTCAACTAGCAAGTACAACGACCTTGAATAAGTAGTAGCACGGTGTGGCTACGATGCACAATGTCCGGCCAAAGAAGGCATATGTACTGCCTTTGATCAAAGAAATCCGCTTTGTGTGGTCAACGTTGACAACTCATAATACGAGTCACCAATGGTCAGAGGGGGAAACAATGGTTTGGGAACACAAGGTATCAAGTAGCAAGCACAAGGACCTTCAATAAGTAGTAACACGGTGTAACTACCATGTACAATGACCAACCAAAGTATGCATATGTCACTGACCATGATCAAAGAATTTCACTTCATGTGGTCAAAGTTGACAGCTCACAACAAGAGTCACAGATAGTCAGAGGGGGTAACAATGGTTTGGAAACACTAGCTATCAACAAGAATGCACAAAGGTCTTCAATACGTAGTGACACGGCGTGAAAACCATGTACAGTGACAAACCAAAGTAGGCATATGCCACTAACCATGACCAAAAGAATTTCACAGTGTGTGGTCAACATTGAGAACTCATAACACGAGTCACAAATGGTCAGAGGGGGAAACAATGGGTTGGGAACACTAGTTTTCAACTAGAACGAACAAAGACCTTTAACAAGTAGTAACACGGAGTGGCTAGTGTGCACAGTGACCAACCAAAGGATGCATACGTCACTGACTTTGACCAAACAAGTCCACTATGTGTGGTCAAAATTGACAACTCATAACACGAGTCACAAATGGTCAGAGGGAGAGATAATGGTTTGGGAACCCTATGTATCGACTACAAAGGACAAATAACTTCAATACGTAGTGGCACGGTATGGCTACTATGCACACCGAACAACCAAACTAGGCATATGTCACCGACCATGACCAAAGAATTTCAATATGGGTGGTCAACGTTCACAACCCATAACACGAGTCACAAACGGTCATAGGGGGAAACAAGTTTCTTGGACCATTATAAGTTGTAGCACAGTGTGGCTTCCATGCACAATGACCGACCAAAGTAGGCATATGTAATGCCTTTGACCAAAGAAATCCGCTGTGTGTGGTCAATGTTGACAACTCATAATACAAGTCACAAATGGTCGGAGGGGGAAGCAATGGTTTGGGAACACCAGGTATCAACTAGCAAGCACAAGGACCTTCAATAAGTAGTGGCATGGTGTGGCTACCATGTACAATGACCAACCAAGGTAGATATATGTCACTAACCATGAAGAACAAATGTCACTATGTGTGGTCAACTTTGACCACTTATAACACGCGTCACAAATGGTCAGAGGGGGAAACAATGGTTTGTGAATACCAGTTATTGACTAGCAAGTATAAAGACCTTCAATGCGTAGTGGCACAGTGTGGATACCATGCACAGTGACCAACCAAAGTATGCATATGTCACTGATCATGACCGGAGAATTTCACTTCATGTGGTCAACGTTCACAACTCACAACAAGAGTCACAGATAGTCGGAGAGGGTAACAATGGTTTGAGAATACTAGCTATCAACTAGAAAGCACAAAGACCTTTAGTGCGTTGTGACACAGCATGGTAACCATGTGCAGTGACAAACCAAAGTAGGCATATGCCACTAACCATGACCAAAACAACTTCACACTGTGTGGTCAACGTTGAAAACTCATAACACGAGTTACAAATGGGTTGAGAACACTAGTTATCAACTAGCAAGTACAATGGCCTTCAACAAGTACTGGCACGGTGTGGCTAGCGTGCACAGTGACCAACCAAAGGATGCATACGTCACTGGCCATGACCAAGTTATGTACTTGCTTGTTACCCCCTGTTGCATGTTGTCAACGCTGACAACTCATAATACGAGTCACAAATTGTCATAAGGGGAAACAATGGTTTGGGAATTCCAGGTATTAACTAGCAAGTACAATGAACTTCAATAAGTATTGGCACGGTGTGGCTACCATGCACAATGACCGACCAAAGTAGGCATATGTCAGTGACCATGACCAAAAGAATATCACTATGTGTGGTCAATGTTGACAACTCATAATACGAGTCACAGACGGTCAGAAGGGGAAATAATCATTTGGAAACAATTTTTTTGTCTACAATGTACAAGGACCTTCAACAAGTAGTGGCACGGCGTGGATACCATGCACAATGATCACCGAAAGTAGGCATATGTCACTAGCCATGACCAAGGAATTTCCTTACGTGTGGTCAACGTTGACAACTCATAGTACGAGTCACAAATGGTCAAAGGGGGAACAATGGTTTGGAAGTACTAGTTAGCAACTAGCAAGTACAAAGAGATTTAATAATTAGTGGAACGGTGTGGCTACCATGCACGATGACCAGCCAAAGTAGCATATGTCACTGACCATGACTAAAGATACCTACTATGTGTGGTCAACTTTAATAGCTCATAAGACGAGTCACAAATGGTCAGAGGGTGGAACAGTGGTTAAGGAACACTAGTTTCCGACTAGCAAGTACTAAGACCTTCAATAAGTAGTGGCACGGTGTGGCTATCATGCACAATGACCAACCAAAGTAGGCATATGTCACAGACCATGACCAGATAAATTCACTATGTGTGGTCAATGTTGACAACTCATAGTACAAGTCACAAATGGTCAGACGGGAAAACAATGGTTTGGAAATACTAGTTATAGACTAGCAAGTGGACAGATCCTGAATACGTACTGGCACAGTGTGGCTACCATGCACAATAACCATCCAAAGTAGGCATATGTCAGTGGCCATGACCAAAGAAATTCACGATGTCTCGTCAATGTTGCCAACACATAATACAAGTCACAAATGGTCAGAAGGGGAAACAATGGTTTGGGAATACTAGTTATCAACTAGCAAGTACAAAGACCTTTTAAATAGTAGTGGCATAGTGTGGCTACCATGCACAATGACCAACCAAAGCAGGCATATGTCACTGACCATGACCAAAGAATTTCACTATGTGTCGTCAACGTCGACAAATCATAAGATGTGTGAGAAATGGTGAGAATGGGGAAATAATGGTTTTGGAAAACAAGTCATCAACTAGCCAGTACAAAGACCTTCAATAACTAGAGGTACGCCGTGGCTACCACGCACAATGACCAACCAATGTAGGAATATGTCACTAACCATGACCAAATAATTTCACTGTGTGGACAACGTTGACAACCAATTATATGAGTCACAAATGGTCAGAGGGGGAAACAATGGTTTAGGAATACAAGTCATCGACTAGCCAGTAAAACGATCTTCAACAAGTAGTGGCGCGGTGTGGCTATCATGCACAATGACCAACCAAAGCAGGCAAATGTCACTGACCATGACCAAAGAATTTCACTATGTGTGGTCATTATTTCCAAATCATAATAGGAGTCACAAGTAGTCAGAGGGGCAAAAAATTGATGGAAAATACTGGTTATCATCTAGCAAGTAAAAAGACCTTCAATAAGTAGTAGTACGGTGTGGCTCCCATGCACAACGACCAACCAAAGTTGGCATATGTCACTGACCATAACCAAAGAATTTCACTATGTGTGGTCAAGGTTCACGACTCATAATACGAGACACAAATGGTCAGATGGGGAAACACTGGGTTGGGAATACTGATTATCAAGTATGAAGTACAAAGTGTCATAAGAATGTAGACACGAGGACAGCAGCAGCAGAAGCAGGCAGAAGTGTGAGGACATGCAAGTGTTCGTCAGCAGAGTGATGTAAGCGAGAGCGGTTCGAGGAGTTAGTCGCGCAGGCTGATAGAGGCTGACACGAGAGGTAGTCAAGGTATACAAGTTGATGTGAGAGAGTACTGGCGAGATAAGTGATGGTGGCCAGAGTAGAAGAGCTGAGCGAAGGAGAGAGAGTGACGAAGCGAAGAGCTGAGAGAGGCTGGCGATGGCAAGGAATGCAGGGAGCGAGCAGAGCGAAGACACGGCGGCAAATCCGCGGAACCAAAAGGGGGAACAGGATGGGAAGAACTGTTCTGGTTAGTTTTGGAGGGAATGAACATCCTCCACATGTACTAGGCAACTAGACAGGGAAAAGGGAGCAACGGCTTCTTCGCTAGCCGGACGCGGACGATTCTTCATCGTCTTGGTTGGTAACGGTCCAGTGACAACCGTTGGTCCAACAGCTTATCCTCTCTTCCGAGAGGTGATCTAGACCTCTTCTTGATTTATCCGGAGATCTCTTGTGACAAGAAGCAGAGTCAGAGAGCACATATTTCTGACACCCTCTCTGAATCTGACTCGCTTCTTGTAAGGTCCGTTTCCTTTTGGGCACTTTCAGGGTATGATTAGTTTGTGAGTGTGGTCCCTGAGCATTGTCCTTGTAGTAGTCACGAACTAGTCGAATACAAGCCAAAGCTATTACTCGACAGTGTTGTAATCTTGGAGGTTTGTGAGCTGGTGGAGGAGCAGGGCACCGGCAAGCATGAAGTAGGTCTCGCCACATTTCACTGAGGGTGGTGCTGCATTTGCGAATGAGTGGGTGGAAGATGGGGGCTGCAATACTGAGTAGTGCCTCCCAAATTTCTTCTTCCACAAAGGGCACCAGTGTGGACTGAACGTTTGCAGGGAAGCGTCCTCCTCCTTTGTAGAGAGGGTAGTGTTGAAGAGTGTAGAAGATCGGGACGCCTTTGATGTAGCAGAGGTGAAAGAGATTGCAGAAGTTTTGCGACCACTGCAGGATGTTTGTTCCTCCTCTGTTAGTGAGGGTCAGATTCTTGCATTGTGTAAGAAAGTGACGAGGGAAGGATGAAAAGTTGACTGGTCCATAGATGCAGGTGGTGGCGTTGATGAGAGGTCGGGATGCTGGAAGAGGAGGCCTTTCTGCGATGAATGTCATGATACAGCTGGAACTTCTGCGTAGAGGAGAAGAGAAAGTGGGGATGAGTGCTGGGGAAGAGAGGTCGAGCAGCTGAGTGGTCACAGATGGTTTTGAAACAAATATTAGATGATGTGGAAGGATGAGGAGTGAGGATGTCGATGCGGGGATGAATTCACGTGTGCTGTTGGAAGTTTTCGGCGTGGGCGCAGGTCGTTACGGAATGGGCGATGTGACTGGGCGGGTCCTTGTGCTGAGCGGAGCAGAAGCGGGTGATGACGGAGGAATGATGGAGTGGGCGCAGGGGTGAAACCTCGTGCGCGAGCAAAGTTTTCAGTGTGGTCGTAGGTCGTCGCGCCTCGAGCGATGCGACCAGGCGGATTCGTGTGCCGGGCAGAGGATAGTATGAACGGCAGAGAAGCGATTGATGATGGAGTGGGCGCAGAGGCAAAACCACGTGCGCAATTGAAATACGGGAGTAGGATGCGGCAAGGGGAAGGCAGAAGCCAGCGCGCCGCGAGAAATATGCTACCGGCGTGGGTGCAGGCTGCTGCGAGGCGGGCAGCTAGCTCGTGCAGATCCTTGTGCTGGNGCGCCTCGAGCGATGCGACCAGGCGGATTCGTGTGCCGGGCAGAGGATAGTATGAACGGCAGAGAAGCGATTGATGATGGAGTGGGCGCAGAGGCAAAACCACGTGCGCAATTGAAATACGGGAGTAGGATGCGGCAAGGGGAAGGCAGAAGCCAGCGCGCCGCGAGAAATATGCTACCGGCGTGGGTGCAGGCTGCTGCGAGGCGGGCAGCTAGCTCGTGCAGATCCTTGTGCTGGTCACAGATGCTGATGATTGCTGATGATGAAACGGAGGCTGATGATGATAGCGGAGTGGGCGCAGGGGTGAACCGCGTGTGCTGAAGGAAGTTTCGGTGTGGGCGCAGGTCGTCGCGGAACAAGCGATGCGACCGGGCGGATTTTTGTGCCAAGCTGAAAGCAATGCGGAAGCGGAGGAAACAATTGATGACTAAGTGGGCGCAGGGGCGGAACCACGTGCACTACGGAATGATGCTGATGGAGATGATTGATGTGAAGGCGGTGCGGAGGATGCTAATGATGGAGAGATGGGGATGAGGCAGCAACAGATGGAGCTGAGGAGACCGGAGCGAGGATTGCAAGGAGGACTCATGGAAGCATATGAGGATGATGCGAGAAGTGAAGACTGAAGGCTGATGATGATGATGGAGAAGAGAGGTAGAGAGCGATGCAAGTGGAGGGCGGTGCGATGAGAGGCGACGCAGCAGAGAGGTTAGAGCGACACAACCACTTCCTCTGCTTTCAGGAGAGTGACGGCTTGTTCCCCAGTTGGCTCGGAAATGGGAGCAGGAAGACTGGTGGTATCCGATATCCTGTCAGCTAGAGGAAGTTGGTTGCAGTAGTGGGAGTCAGATAGCGGGCAGAGGCACTGGTCCACTGGTGTCACGAGAGTGACGGCTTGTTGCCCAGTTGGCTCGGAAATGGGAGCAGGAAGACAGGTGGTGTCCGATATCCTGACGGTGGTAGTTTGGCTGCAGCAATCGACAAGGCGAGAAGGCGATGCGAGAAGGCGGCTCGAGATGATGGACGCAAGTGGATTGAGAGTGTTGAGGAGGAAGTAGCGAATGAGGCTGATGAGGCAAGATGCAAGAGGAGGGGATGCTTGCGGAGGCAGAGGCAATGAGGGGCAGTGAATGGCAGATGGCAGGAAGCTTCTTGGTAGTTGACGGCAGACGGCGGCTCGAGAGTCGCTCGCGGCTGATGTGGGCAACCAGTTACCAGTTGTTAGCCACGGGCGCGGAAATGGGTGCAGGGCTTTCTATGGACGACGAGGTGTTTCTTCAGCGCGGAGAACTCGTCAGGCAGAGCAGCTGATGTCAGCTGCCGGTGAAGCGGCGAGGCGCGGGGCGACGGTAGCGGCGGCAGAAGATTGCAGGTGGAAGCGATGGAGGGAGGATGACGGCAGAGCGATGACGCAGTTACGGGACTCCAGGTGATGTTGCCTGAAGCTCTGATACCATGTCAGAAGAATGTAAACACGAGGACAATAGCAGCAGAAGCAGGCAGAAGCGTCAGGACATGCAAGTGTTTGTCAGCAGAGTGATGTGCACGAGAGCGGTTTGAGGAGTTAGTCGCGCAGGCTGATAGAGGCTGAGACAAGAGGTAGTCGAGGTAGACAGGTTGATGTGAGAGAGTACTGGCGAGATAAGTGATGGTGGCCAGAGTAGAAGAGCTGAGCAAAGAAGCGAGAGTGACAGAGCGAAGAGCTAAGAGAGGCTGGCGATGGCAGGGAATGCAGGGAGCGAGCAGAGCAAAGACACGGCGGCGAAGCCACAGAACCAAAAGGGGAAACAGGATGGGAAGAACTATTCTGGTTTGTTTTGGAGGGAATGAACATCCTCCATATGTACTAGGCAACTAGACAGAGAAAAGGGAGCAACGGCTTCTTCGCTAGCCGGACGCAGACGATACTTTGTCGTCTTGGTTGGTAATGGTCCAGTGACAACCGTTGGTCCAACAGCTTATCCTCTCTTCCGAGAGGTGATCTAGACCTCTTCTTGATTTATCCGGAGCTCTCTTGTGATAACAAGCAGAGTCAGAGAGCACATATTTCTGACACAAAGACCTTCAATAAGAAGTAGCACGGTGTGGCTACCATCCACAATGGCTAACCAAAGTAAACATATGCCACAGACCATGACCAGAGAATTTAAATATATGTTGTCAATGTTGACAACTCATAATACGAGGCACATATGGTCAGAAAGGGGAAACAATAGTTTGGGAATACCAGTTATTAACTAGCAAGTACAAAGAACTTCAACTAGTAGTGGCATGGTGTGGCTACCATGCACAATGACCAACCGAAGTAGGCATATGTCAGTGACCATGACCAAAGAATATCACTTTGTGTGGTCAACGTTGACAACTCATAATACGCGTCACAAACGGTCAGAGGAGGAAATCATGGGTTGGAAATAATCATTTTTGTCTAGCAAGTCCAAAGACCTTCAATAATTAGTAGCACAGCGTGGCTACCATGCATAACAACCACACAAAGTAGGCATATGTCACTAGCCATGACCAAAGAATTTCACTATGTGTGGTCAACGTTGACAACTCATAATACGAGTCAGAAGTGGTCA
The DNA here is from genome assembly GCA_023375785.1 of Penium margaritaceum. Taxonomy (NCBI): domain Eukaryota; kingdom Viridiplantae; phylum Streptophyta; class Zygnematophyceae; order Desmidiales; family Peniaceae; genus Penium; species Penium margaritaceum. The sequence continues at coordinate 243,911 of SZWC01001609.1, read as the reverse complement.
AAGGGGGGAAAAATGGATTGAAAATACTAGTTTTGGACTAGCAAGTACAAAGAGATTTAATATGTAGTGGCACGGTGTGGCTACCATGCACTGACCATGACCAAAGAAACTTACTATGTGTGGTTAACGTTGATAATCCATAAAACAAGTCAAAAATGGTCAGAGGGTGTAAAAATGGTTTAGGAACACTAGTTTTGGACTAGCAAGTACTGAGGCCTTCAATAAGTAGTGGCACGGTGTGGCTATCATACTCACTGAGCAACCAAAGTAGGCATATGTCACTGACCATGACCAAATAACTTCACTATGTGTGGTCAACGTTGACAACTCATAGTACAAGTTACAAATGGTCAGAGGGGGAAAGAATGGTTTGCAAATACTAGTTATCCACTAGCAATTAGAGAGACAATGAATACGTAGTGGCACGGTGTGACTACCATACCATGCACAATGACCATTCAAAGTAGGCATATGTCAGTGACCATGACCAACTGAATTCACTATGTGTCGTCAACGTTGCCAGCTCATAATACGAGTCACAAATGGTCAGAGGGGGAAACAATGGTTTGGGAATACTAGTTTTCAACTAGCAAGTACAAAGACCTTCAGTTAGTAGTGGCACAGTGTGTCTACCATGTACAATGACCAACCAAAGTAGGCATATGTCACTGACCATGACCAAAGAATATTACTATGTCTGGTCAACGTTGCCAAATCATAATACGAGTTTCAAATAGTCAGAGGGGCAAAAAATGTTCGGAAAATACTGGTTTTCAACTAGAAAGTACAAAGACCTTCAATAAGTAGTAGCACGGTGTGGCTACCATGCACAACGACCAACCAAAGTTGGCATATGTCACTGACCATAACCAAAGAATTTCACTATGTGCGGTCAACGCTCACGACTCATAATACAAGACACAAATGGTCAGATGGGGAAACACTGGGATGGAAATACTAGTTATTGACTAGCAAGTACAAAGACCTTCAATAAGAAGTAGCATGGTGTGGCTACCATGCACAATGACTAACCAAAGTAGCCATATGGCACTGACCATGACCAAAGAATTTAACTATATGTTGTGAATGTTGACAACTCATAATACGGGTTACAAATGGCCAGAAGGGGAAACAATGGTTTGGGAATACCAGACATAAACTAGCAAGTATAAAGAACTTCAATTTGAAGTGGCACGGTTTGGCTACCATGCACAATGACCGACCAAAGTAGGAATATGTGAGTGACCATGACCAAAGAATATCACTATGTGTGGTCAACGTTGACAACTTGTGATACAAGTCACAAGCAGTCAGAGGGGTAAATAATGGTTTTGAAATAAACTTTCTCATCTAGCAAGTACAAAGACCTTCAATAAGTAGTGGCACGGCGTGGCTACCATGCACAATGACCACCCAAAGTAGGCATATGTCACTGACCATGACCAAAGAAACCCACTTTGTGTGGTCAACGTTGATAACTCATAAGACGAGTCACAAATGGTCAGAGCATAGAACAATGGTTTGGAAACACTAGCTTCTGACTAGCAAGAACTAAGACCTTCAATAAGTTGTGGCACGGTGTGGCTATCATGCACAATGACCAACCAAAGTAGGCATATGTCACTGACCATGACCAAATAATCTCACTATGTGTGGTCAACGTTGACAACTCATAGTACAGGTCACAAATGGTCAGAGGGGGAAACAATGGTTTGGAAATACTAGTTATCGAATAGCAAGTAGAAAGTGTTGGAAAAAGGACAGCCGTCAGATTGCCTTGATCCAACGATCTACTGGGCTCGGCACAACACCAACAAAAAGGAAACAAGAGGGCCGAGAGAGAGATCCCTATCTCTCTCTCGGCCCTCCTGTCTATCCTACATGGCGGGGAATGGTATGGCTGTGAGCAGGCCTCTTTAGGCGTCCCACTGATCCATCCATCCACAGCCCTATTCACTCTACTCATCCCAGTGGATCTCCGAAGAGCTGATTGAATGATGGTACTCGAAGCGATATATTTCGGCAGGTTTTGGACCAACAGGGGGTGTGGTCTGGCAGACAAAGCGAGAGTGCGAGCGTGAGCTCCTCTCAAATCTGAGTCTGCTGACGTGGCAAGGAACAGGAGCACGTGCAAAATATATTGTTCTTTTTAAAGATGGATCTTGTGATCACGAATCTTGCTAGGACAGTTGGAATGATCGCAGCCGTTGCTGAATCAAGATGTGCAGACTTTCCGTCATCTCGAGACAAATGCCCGAGACAGTTCGACGGCCATGAGAAGCTACCGCAGATCCGGACGATCTTGTCCGTGGATCAAACCGAGGGTGCTGTGTATAAGCCAACCTCGGTCTACCAATGATCGGAGATCATCGAGCGGCGTCCAAAAGATTCTGTGACTGAGAACTGGAAGACACAAGGATACCGGACTACGTCAACACTTGTATTTTTCTGCTCTTAGCTAGTACAGACAGATAAGTAGACGTAGGTTTGTATTTGCTATTGCTTTGTCTGTGTGAGATTTTTTTGAACAAGCTTGGTACCGTTGGAAAGCTTGGAAAGCATGTAACTGTGCCTTCAGCTCATACTCTTGAATCGCATAGTCAATGACATTACTGAGGCAAGTGTGCCTGTGAATGTACGAGTGGTAACACGTGTCTGAGAGGTCATCACCAACAATATAGAAAACCATCAAAGAGCTGACCCATCAGACTACTACATCTGAAGATTCCTAAAGATTCTGTTATGTAAAAGTTCAACATTTGGTATCAGAGGAGGTGGCATCTTCAGATCTACACAAGTATGGCGGCAACAATCAACAATGGAGATCACTTCAAAGTGGCGCCGTTTGACGGCGATGACTACCATACCTTTGCATTCAACATTAAGATGATCTTTCTGAACAAGGGCCTATGGGGAATTGTCTGTGATCATCCCACCAACACATTACCTGCAGGAGCGTCACCTGAAGAACAAGTCAGCTGGAAGCGGCGTTGTGACCAGGCCTTTTCAATTCAAGCGTTGAATCTAACAGAGCGACTCAAGTTCATCATCACAGAAAGCAATCCAACCGACTGTCCAAGGAAAGCTTGGAAGGCCCTGAAGAGTCGCTATGAAAGAACGAGCGATATTGAACTGGGAAGCCTATTGACAGAGTTTCACACTCAACATATGGAAGAAGGAACGCTCTGGAAGATCACGTGTCCCATCTCAAACATCTGGCCAGCCGCATCTCATCAATGGATGAAGTGATCTCTGAAAGATTCCTAGTACTAACTCACTTTCGTGGACTACCTGCCAGATTCAAAGACACCATCAACCGACTTCAGACTTTTCAGAAACAAGGGAAGACCTTTGATGCTCAACTTGCTGAACTCCGAACAACACTGCAGCAAGCCATTGATGCACAAGGAAGAGCCGCCGGTGGGGTACCTGGTTCTGTCGCTGGAGCAGCACCAGCAGGAGCGACAGCACCACCTGGCAGTCAACCATACTCTCTGACTCTGGAGAAGGCTGTCGAAGAGCTAATGATGGTTGAAGAACAATATATCAAGGACAATGGAGGTGAAACTGGCCTTGTGACCAAGTACCAAGGACAAAGGACAAAGAAAATTGGAGCCTATGGTAACAGCAGTCAGGGCTCTCTTATGCATTTCAACAACAGAGATCAACCAACTCCTCACACGTCATTGACTAGCCAGCACAAAGCCCTTCAATAAGTAGTGGCACGGTGTAGCTACCATGCACAGTGACCAACCAAAGCAGGCATATGTCACTAACCATGACCAAAGAATTCTACGATGTGTGGTCAACATTGCCCAATCATAACACGAGTCACAAATAGTCAAAGGAGCAAACAATGGTTGGAAAATACTGGTTATCAACTAGCAAGTACAAAGACCTTCAATACGTAGTAGCACGTTGTGGCTACCATGTACAACCAACCAAATATGGCATATGTCACTGACCTTAACCGAAGAATTGAACTATGTGTGGTCAACCTTGACAAGTCATAATTCAAGACACAAATGGTCAGATGGGGAAACACTGGTTTGGGAATACTGGTTATTGACTAGCAAGTACAAAGACCTTCAATAAGAAGTAGCATGGTGTGGCGACCATGCACAATGACTAACCAAACTAGGCATATGGCACTGACCATGACCAAAGAATTTAACTAGATGTTGTCAACGTTGACAACTCATAAAACGAGTCACAGATGGTCAGAAGGGAAAACAATGCTTTGGAAATACCAGATATTAACTAGCAAGGACAAAGAACTTCAAATAGTAGTGGTACGGTGTGGCTACCATGCACAATGACCAACCAAAGTAGGCATATGTCACTGTCCACATTGCTGTGGACTGCCCTAAATGACGTCCAAATTTTTCTTGTCGTTATGGCTTGCGGCGACCACATCAAGCAACGCTGACGACTTACATGTCCACCGTGGCTGCCTTCCTTACATGGTCTACAAAAGCACATGAATTATCAGACAAAGAGGACAACTTTCAGTTGAATCTTCTATCTGAAGGACCAATCCTGCCTGACAAAGACATGTCAGCCACACAGCCAGAGCATTCAACCTATGGCTCAGCATCAGAAGATGCAGCACACCACACCCTGACCGAAGAAGAGTTTGTGACTGAAGAGTTAGCCATGTGCTCCATCGACAGTGCTCTTCTTCTGGCTGCTGGCATCTTGGCATGGATCATGGACTCTGGCTGCACGTAACACATGACCTGGAAAAGGTGTTTCGTGACACCGCGAGAAGTCCGCCTTGGTGATGGGAGAACCATCCCTGCCTACGGGCAAGGGACAGTCAAGGTTGGCATTAAGTGCAATGGAAAACCGGCAATAAGGACCTTCGAGGACGGACTCTATGTCCCAGACCTTGCCACAAATCTTCTTTCAGCTACCAAGCTCAACAACAAAGGCTTCAAAGTTGTGTTTGACACTGACAAGAACTGCAAGGTGTACAACCAGATATCTCAACTGGCAGCGGTGGCCACTCGAATGGGAAATCTGACCATCCTTGACACCAGTGAACCCTCAAGACACTCAGGAATGCAAGAGATGGCTTTTGTGGCTTCTTCACCTACACCAGCAAAGATAACGTCTCTGCCAACCACAACAGAACTTTGGCACAAGTGGCTGACACACGTCAGCTATTCAACTCTGACCCAAATGGCTGCAGATTCAGATGCTCATGATCTTCCCGACAGTCTACTGCAAGACAGAGAAGCACCCATGTGCGGAGGCTGCATCATACGCAAACAACATCGAGCGTCTTTCCAAGCACTCCCGTCACATGGAACCCATGAGTGCCTGGAACTTGTGCACATGGATCTCTGCTATATCAAGGAAGGCTCTCTCTCCAACAAGTACTATTTTCTCATCATCCTGGATGACTACACACATATGGTCTGGACCCGGATCCTCCACTTCAAATCAGATTCCATCAAAGAAATTAAAACTTGGGTTCGACAGGTTGGAAACAAGACCAGCCTAACAGTCAAGAAAATCCGCACTGACAACGGGACTGAGTTTTTCAACCGCAACCTCAAAGCCTTCTACGATGAGAGAGGCATTCAACATCAAACCAAGGTGCCATATACTCCACAACAGAATGGCAAAGCAGAATGGATGAATCAGA